>CM019162.1:18029145-18217783 GCA_009733165.1 Naja naja
CTTCCAATATTTGAGGGGCTGCCACAGAGAGGAGGAGGGGGTCAAGCTATTTTCTAAAGCACCCAAAGGCCAGACAAGGAATAATGGATGGAAACTGAACAAGGAGAGATTTAACCTGGAAATAAGGAGAAATTTTCTGACAGGAAGAACAGTCAACCAATGGAACAGAAGTTGCCTTCAGAAGTTGTGGGAGTGCCATCACTTGAGGCCTTCAAGAAGAGATTGGACTGCCATTTGTCAGAAATGGTATAGGGTCTCCCATTTGGGCAGCTGCTGGACTAGATGACTTATAAGGTCCTTCCACTCTGATTATCTGTTAAGCCTAGAAACGGGCTTCTTACAGAAAGTGCTGATTTACCAGCAGCTATGTGGGACTTAAGTGTTGAGGACTTGGCAGCACAAGGAAACAACAGCCAATACATCAATCAACCAATAGGAAGCCGTGCCCAACCAGGCACCACATAAATATGATGACATAGAGCGACCTAAAGCACACATTCTAGTAGAGAGAAGTTCCCTGAAAATGGGTTCCAGTCTGACCAAGATTAGATCCTGCAAGCATAGCCCCTCCTTAGCAATTCATAAAATCTATCAATAGATATGCAATTAAATACTTTAGTCTGGCAAGATTCTGTCTATAGGTGAATAACAATAAAGAAGGCACTCAGAAGTAACTCCAAATGTCATTTTTGGTTCTTTGGAATAACTGAATAAGTTGCACATTATTTTTATATAATGATATGCACTCTTTCTTTTACTTTTGCTTTATGGGCAAAGTGAAACTGTCAGTGGCACTTTCTTTTTTCAATCTATTAGATGCTTCATTAAGAGAGAGAAAAGGACTTAAGGGTATCTGCTGAAGATTTGAGTTTGGCAAATGCCTTTGGATATAATTTATGCCTCCTACAAAATGCAGCCTTTGCAAACAATCCCTCACCAATAGTAAACTAATTATTAAGGAAACAGATCTACAATGTGCAGCCTGATGTGGAGGCATTAATCACTCTGTTCTGCATCTTGAGAAAACTATCCTTCTGGCACAAAGGACAATGAGAAGCTTTCTGGAATTCATGCGAAACCCACAAAACATGACGCTAATTTAATACAACATGTTGCTCCACTGTTTCAGAATGAAGACACGAGGCTAGTGCATAAGTTGGATAAAAGGCCAACTGCTTTATTCATTAACTGAAAGGATCTAACACAGAGTAAAAGATTAGCTGCTATTTCTACTAAAGCCACCTCATGCTCTCCAGATGATTTGGATTACTGGTGCCACATTTTCCTTGTTTCTGGCTATACTATCTAATTACCATTAAAGTCAAAAATATTTCATTCATCTTCAGAAAGCTGATATCTATCTTGCTCAAATGAATCCAGCATGCTTCTCCCTAGTGACTGCCTAACCAAGTTGCTGTCCTAAACAAAGGACAATCTAGTGTTTTGGTTCCTGCCTTTCCGTAGACCATGTCCATATCTTGCCGGATTTGCATGGACTGTTGGTAGCTTTACTGTTTTAATGAATCTAGAGAACGTGTCCAGCTAAAACCAAGTACCCCCATTATAATCTAATGCAATGTATAAAGACAATAAGTATAAGAAAATATGTATCAAGTATGGAAAACCAGGAAATCCAGACAGTTCATGGCAAACTTAAGCTGTCTACAAGAATCTGATCTACCAACAGTCAAAGTAAATTTGCAATAATAAAAATCAATGAATTCAAGGTGGGCTGGAATTAGTTCTCTTATGAGTGCAAAGGGACTTGAGACTGATGACATGTTTAACCCCTCCCTCATGCTCAGCCTTGTCATCTCCAACATCTTCTACAACTTTCTAATATTCAGGACCCAATAAGCTTAATGAATGTACCCATTTCAACTAAAGGGCATAAAACAAAGCTGCATAAGAGCCGTGGTGGTGCAGTAGTTAGAATGCAGTAATGCAGGCTAATTCTGCTGACTGCTAGCTGCCAGTTGTTTGGCAGTTCGAGTCTCACTAGCTCAAGGTTGACTCAGCCTTCCATCCTTCCAAGGTTGGTAAAGTGAGGACCCAGGTTGTTGAGGGTAATATGCTGACTCTGTAAACCACTTGGAGAGGGCTGTAAAGCACTGTAAAGCAGTATATAAGTCTAACTGCTATTGCTATATTAATTTTTTATGAAGTATGTGGTAGATTTATTTTATTTTATTTATTTATTTATTTTATTTATTTGTCAGCGATTATAACAGGTATAAGTAAAGCATAGTTATGAATACATGAAATGGATACATATAAGAAAAATAAAAAGAAACAATAGGACAGGGATGGTAGGCATGTTGGTGCACTTATGCACACCCCCTACAGACCTCTTAGGAAATGGGTGAGGTCAATAGTAGACAGTCTAAGGTTAAAGTTTTTGGGGTTTGGGGAAGAAACCACAGAGTCAGGTAGAGTATTCCAGACATTGACCACTCTGTTGCTGAAGTTGTATTTCCTGCAATCAAGTTTGGTGAGGTTTACCTTGAGTTTGTATCTATGGTGTGCTCTTGTATTGTTATGGTTGAAGCTGAAGTATTCAGGTAGGACATTGCAATGTATAATTTTATATACTGACGAAAGAATCTGATCTTCCATCCACCCAAACTAGCAATCAGTCATGTTACTACATTGCTATATGCTTATCATGCAATCATTTTCTTGAGGACCCCTACTGGATTCAAGAGACCTTTGAACACTTTTACTTATTGTTGTAAAAAAGAACTAGCTGAAATCAACACAACATAGGAAAGCAAACCCATCAGACTAGATTCAGCAGCCTTTTAAAAGACTCTCTTGAAGACAGCAAAGTCCACATTTTGGACAGAGAGGACAGCTGGTTTGAAAGGGGTTAAAGAGGCCATCCATGTCAAAACTGAAGAGTCCTATCTCAACAGAGGGGGACTGATATGACACAATCTATCTACAACACAGTCCTTTCAAGAAGGCTCCAGACACATTTCCACCACTCAGGCGACTCTGAGGACACAGATAAACCTCCAGATGATCATAAAAAAAGGATGCAAACGGCCAGCTGTCTGCAAAGAGTGTAAATCCTTCCATTCCCCACCATCCAGTCAGAGCTGAAGAAGCTTCTTGGATGAGGAGTGAAACGCCTTCAAAGAAAAAAAAACAGAAAGTCCAGTTGCCTCTTGAAAAAACACCTTGGGGATAGCTGAAATCAGCTAACAGTAAAATAATTGCATTCACCAATCCTCCCAAAAAGTGCTTTTGGACCATTAACTTACCTGCAGTGACAAAGCTGCTTGAGGACAAGTCCTTATCTCAAGTATTGTATGGCACACAATGTGGACCTTGTTCACCTGACAAACTTAAAACCTGTTCCATCTAATTTTTTCCAAGCAATTTTCCACGCTCTTCACTGTGTTTCCAACTGCTGACTACACATGGAGGCTGGAATAAAGAATGAAATATGGCAAGGTGAATCACTCTACCGGTTGAAGTCGAGACTTTTCCTTACAGGCTTACCTCCAGTGACATTAGAAGACAGATTTCAGAGTAGGTGGAAACAAGCCGTCTACAACAAGCTCTCTCTTGCAGGATTACCTGCACATTTAAGCAAAGTCTGCCTGACATAGACTGTCAGACAGAGGCTGGTAATACCTCTCAGTTTCCCATGGCAGACAGAAAAAGATAACGCTTTGGCACAGACTACATATCTTACACTGCTTAATATTCCAAATCAGAGAAGGGCTTTTACCTTTGGTCAGTGGTGAGATTCAAAAACTTCTTACTACCGGTTCTGTGGACATGGCTTGGTAGGCGTGGCTTGGTGGGCATGGCAGGGGAAGGATACTGTCAAATCACCATTCCCTCTCCACTCCAGGGGAAGGATACTGCAGGGACTCCTCAGGATGCCGTCGGCTAGACAATGTCGGCTGGCAGTGCCTCGGGGAAGGGCCTACCCTGTTGCAGCCCCCGCCTTGTGGAATCAACTCCCTTTGGAGCTCCGTTTGGCTCCTGATCTTCGCTCCTTCCGCTGCGATCTGAAGACCTGGTTGTTTGAACAGGCTGGGCTGGACTGACCTCCTGGGGTTTTTAATTTATTTTTAATTGTTTTTACTGATTGGGCTTGTTAGATTTAATTCTTTTTAAAATATTTATTGTTGTTGTGTTTTAATTGTGAGCCACCCTGAGTCCTTGCGGAGAGGGGGTGGCATACAAATCCAATTAAATAAATAAAATAAATAAATAAAATCTCCATTCCCTCCCTCTCCTGGGGAAGCTTACTGCAAAATCCCATTTCCTCCCCACCCCACTAACCTGCTTTCCAGCTCTGTTCTCCTGTGCAGGGCAACAAAAGAAGGCCCAGCTGATCAGCTGGAACTTGGGAGGCAGAGAATAGCCAGTCAGAGGTGGTATTTGCCTGTTCTCTGAACTACTCAAAATTTCCGCTACCAGTTCTCCAGAACTGGTCAGAACCTGCTGAATACCACCTCTGCCTTTGTCTGATGTGATGTTCTCCCCACAGCACTTCTGTCCTTAAGATACAAAAAAGATTCCACATATATCTCTGTCTTCTGAAAGAAGGAGATGGTTGGAGTGGTATGGAGAAATGTCTAGAGACTTCAAGGGGAATGTAAAATAAAACCAAGAGAAGATCTAATAATGGAAGGATACTGTTAAGTTTGCATGAAGAGACAGACGAGTGCTTCAAGCTCTTAGTTTATTAGTGACTACAGCTCAGAACGGACCCAATTTGGCTGGGCTGCGGCTGCTACTTATAGCCAGCAGCCACAGTTGCCAGCCAATCAGAGTGCAGGGTTTTCCCGCACTTTTTAAACCAATCACTTCCAACATTTTACAACAACAGTTCAAACTAAACCAATGACTTCAAACCTACATACATAACAGATACCATGGTGGTGCAGTGGATAGAATGCAGTATTGCAGGCTAACTCACTGCCAGAAGTTCGATCCTGACTGGTTCACATTTGACTCAGTCTTCCATACCTCTGAGTGGACATAGGACCCAGGTTGTTGAGGGTAATATGCTGACTCTATAAACCGCTTAGAGAGGACTGTAAATCACTATGAAGCAGCATATAAGTCTAAGTGCTATTGCTATTACTGTACACTTACAATGGTTTTCTTCTCCACAATTATTAGAAAGGCTTAAAGTAGGCAAAAGATTTTATGGATTTTATCAATGGAAATGAATTATATACAAGTGTATTTTATGTAAGTTTACTGATTTTTTAATAGTTGGTTTTTAATCTTATTTTTAAAACTTTATTGAACAGATCTGGCTATTCTTCGTTCCAAGACTGGTCTCTGTTTGTCGTATGCATAATCATCTTCTTTAAAGTTGAGATGTGAGGTTTTGCATGCACATCATTCAAGAAAGGGCAAAGAAGCTCCCATCCCAAATATTATCCTACCCACTTTAATTTTTGGGTGATGAATTAGGAGAGATTGATAGCTACAGTTATTCTCAGGATGAGCATGGTACATGCATACTTTCACTGCTTATCTTCCTGGTATAATGTTCCATGTGGATTGCACTGACTGAGATTCTGTTGCTTTTCGTCTGCTTGTTTTTCTTATTTCTTATTCATTTTAATTGGGTTTTTCTGAGTTACCCACACACACACACACACACACATGAGACAGGAACAAGCTTATTAAGTTTGTTAAAACACTTTATTGATTGAGAGATTTAGGGACATGCAGTTCAATAGCAGCTGGGTTGGCATAAGACAGGACTGTGTGTGTGTCTCTTTTACCCAGGAAGCAAAACCCCTTCAACTTGCAATGTTATTCTTCTCTGATAACAATGACTGACTTCTTTTGTCGTGAGCCTAATATCTGTCTTGCCCAGTAGCAGAAATCTCTCCATGCACCTCCTGCTATTTATAATCCACTCTGCCAAGTTACTTGTCAATTTTTTATTTTTTTTGGTTGCTCGGTGCCGTGCCATTCATAGGCAGTTTATCTTTACTCTGCATTCTTGCAGCCTGTGGACCAAGCCCTTTGAAGAACATCTTAAAGCATCTCTACATAATGATACCAACCAAAAACCTCATCCTTTAGCATTCGTAATTCTCCGCCTTAACTGGCTCACTTTCATTTCTTGATTATTCTTTTTGCTGGGTGCATATAAAATTTTGGATAAACATGAGACGTGGGAGAACAGTATCTTTCTTTTAATTCCTTGTCTTGTACTTACAGTGATTGAAATGTTTGTTATCACTCAGCTGAAAAGGTTTTATCTGAAAATTCAGAAAAGAACAGATTTTTCTCCACCTGTGGGCTTTTCTTTTATAGCTTTAATTTGCTGTCTGGTTTCCTTGAATTTGGATCCATCAGAATGGTGTATACAATTCACCTTCTCTTATGTTTGCAAAGCAGGAAAATGTGGTTATTGTCTGTAGAGATTCTCAGTCATCCAGGTCATGGTTGTCCCAAAGATGCTTTTCCAGGAGGCAACTGGACTTCCTTGTTTTTTTTTCTTTTGAAGGCATTTAGCTTCCCATCTAAGAAGCTTCTTCAGTTCTGTCTAATTAAAATGTCTAATTCAAAGTACATACAAAACCAAGATTCTGGCCTGTTAACAATATAGCCAGAAGATGGAGCTCCTGGCACATGTAGTTTCCTAAGCTTGGGAACATTTTAGGTTTCTAGCCTGCTGCTCTAACCACTAGACCAGAGGGCTGCAACCTTAAACACTCAAAGAGCCATTTGGACCCATTTCCCAAAGAAAGAAAAACACCGGGAGCCACAAAACCTGGGTGGGTGTGGCCAACTCAATGTCACTCACTCCCACCAACAAGGTGGAAGAAGCTCCAGAAAGAGTGAGGTGCATCCCACGCCATCACCCTTACCTTCTCAAGCCAGGTGAGGGAGGGGAGGGCATGGGCGAAGCCAGCCAGTGATGGGACAGGGAGCCACAGTAGTGGGCCCAAAGAGCCGCATGTGGCTCTGGAGCTACCGGTTGCCAACACCTACACTAGACCAGACTCATGGCTCTCTTCAATGAGCTGGCTGAAGGACAAAGCCTTCCTTGCACTGATAGCTTTGCCATAAGAACTAAGAAACCTCTTCAGCAAGAAGACCTTGTAGCAAAGAGCAGCAAAAGCGAGAGGACATCTTGACTCATGATACGAGCTTGCAACATCATGACCAGCAAAGATGACAAAATCAGCAAAAAGGAAATGAATAAACCAATCTGTCTTAGCAGGCAGAGAAATTGAGGTGAACCGGGGGATGAGGAAATGTATTTATGGCTTCCCAGGGGTGAGAGCTCTATTAGCAGTGGGAATAGAGCACTTTCTCTTCTCCTGTCTGTAGCCCTTGCAGAATTCAACAGCAGCAACTAGGCTGGGTGCCGGCCAAGCATTTTGTATCCAGCAAAATGCTACAGATTCAGCACTATCCCAGGGTGCTGTGGGAGAAATGATGGCCAGGATGCAATTAAAAAAAAGATGTTGGGGAAATAATTCAGCAGAATCAAGTATTTCCCTTATGAGGTGGATTTTAAAAAAAGAAAGGAAAAGAGGTGCCCTTGGTACTCTCTGAGAAAGAAAAGAGGGAAGGGGAAGGGAGAGGAGAGGAGAAAAAGAAAAGAAAGTTAAGGAAAGAAAGGAAAGGAAAGGAAGGAAAGGAAAGGAAAGGAAAGGAAAGGAAAGGAAAGGAAAGGAAAGGAAAGGAAAGGAAAGGAAAGGAAAGGAAAGGAAAGGAAGTTAAGGAAAGGAAAAAAGAGGAGAGGAAAGAAGAAAAAAAGAAGACAAAAGAAGAAAGAAAGGAAGGAAAAAAGAGAAAAAAAGAAATTATGGGAAATCATTGACCAACTTTGAGATTAACGATTATCCCAGAGGGGAAAAAATTTACATTAAGGTTACAAACAAGACAAACTCATGAAGATTCTATAAAAGCAAATATTTACAAGGCTGGGGTGATATGAGATCAATTCTAACACCTTGACTACAATTGTTCCCTTCTAGTCATTCACTGTTTAAAACAAGGGACAACCTATTCTACATGGAGGTAATCCTCAAAGTATGACCACAATTGGAGCAGAATTTCCATTGCTAAACAAGATAGTTATTAAAATTGTGCCCAATTTTATGAACTTTTCCACCTTGGTTGTTAAGCAAATCAATGCAGTTATTAAGTGAATCATGACATCATTAAGCAAATCTGCTTCCCCCCATTGACTTTGTTTGTTGAAGCTAGCTAGTAAGTTCACAAATGATAATTGCATAACCCCAGAATGCTGCAATCATTTTCAAGTGCCCAAATTTTGATCATGCGACCGTGGAGATGCTACAACAGTTTTAAGTACGCAGACTGGCTGTCAGTCCCTTTTTTCAGTGCCGTTGTGACTTGGAATGTTTTAAGCCACAATGGCGCAGTGGTTAGAGTGCAATATTGCAGGCTACTTCTGTTGCCTGCTGGCTGCCTGCAATTTGGCAGTTCAAATCTCACCAGGCTCAAGGTTGACTCAGCTTTCCATTCTTCTGAGGTGGGTAAAATGAGGATCCAGATTGTTGGAGAAAGAGGATGACTCTATAAACCACATAGAGAGGGCTGTAAAGCACTGTAAAGCAGTATATAAGTCTAAGTGCCATTGCTAAGTGCTATTGCTAAACAAAGTCAAGGACTACCTTTACAATATTTACCACTAACCATTGCATCTTTACACTTATGGAGTAACATCATTCAACTCTCTCTGCTTCTCCCAGAAATACATGACTGGGGACTTTGAGAGAATGTTGTCATGGCTTTCTCCAACTTTATAAAGTTGTAAACCTTTGGTAGAGTTAGCTGAGGAGCTAGTGAATCCAGAATCTGTTGTTGTTGGTCTTTTGTTTGTTTGGGTTTTTTTTTTGCCTTTTTCAAAGTGGTCCTTTGATGGAGAAAGAAAATCTGCTCCAAAATCCACTATCTGCATCCCTCCAATTATGTCCATCTCTAGTGGCTTCTGCTGTGCTCCATTCATATTCATACCATCTGCCACTGTGCCCAGCTTTTAGGCAGATGCGGGTGGTGACAGTCCTTATACCATGTGCTCCGTGTTTATCCCTAGCTTATCACACACACTCACACCTACATAAACACACACACAAACACACACACACCATGTGTCCAAACTTGCTGATTTAATGAAACAACAGTACAATCAAATGGAACTTGATGTTCCTGGTTTTCTTATGAACGTTGCTTTTCATACAACTGTTTAGATTCTGCATTCTAAAAAATTTTTTGTCTGTTAGCCCTGAGGTAAACTTGGCTGGGGCCATCTTGGAGACTTCAGGGTTGCCACACCACAGAGGGAGGAGGAAATAGTTAGATGGGGTTGTGTAGCCAAAACAATAAAGTTTTCCTGTGGGAACCAAAGACATTCTCACAGGTGGCTGGCCAGAGGAGGGGGAAGTAAGCAAGCAACCAGTCAGCAGCTGGATTGGACAACGTGATCAGTGACCTATGGGGGAGGAGAAAGGGAAAATTTGTTCTTTTTAATTAGGTGAAGGCTGTGGGAACTTTTAGAGTCGGCTTTCACCAGTTGTGCCAATATGATATATCCAATAAATAGTTCTTTGGGGAATTTACCTATCTCAGAGTTCTGATTTCTATGGGTGCATTACTTGGAACACTGACAGCAGAGTGGTGTAGAGGCCTAGAGATTGTGAGTTCAGTCCTAGGTAGAGGCAGATATTTCTCTCTCTGGGCACAATGAGAATATATCTGCTGAACAAAACCCCACTCTGGTGACAGGAAAGGCACCCGGCCATTAAAACACTCTGCTAGCTCATTCAGTTGCCCAGACTCCCCAGGGATTATGAGGTCATTAAATGATGATGATTACTTGGAATGCTGACATCGTCTTCTCCTGACTTTCTTTCGAAGCTGAGGATTGGTATTATATCTGAGGAAGGGTACCCCCGTTTTGGTGATGAGGTGATGGTAGATGAAATTTCCACCTGAATGTATTCCTAATCCATTGAAAGTGCTTCTTCCTGTACAGCGTGCACTTTAGAAATCCTTTTGATCCTGGCAAAGAAGAATACAAATAAGACCGAGAGATTTTTATCCATCCATGGGAAATGTCAGTGGTGATGACTGCTTGACGGAGTCACTTCTGCTTTTGCACGATAGAGGCTCACTTGAACGAGTATAAAAAGAAATCCACAGACACTAAAGGAGGCTGACACGATGCAAGATAATAACTGTTTTCATAAAAGTAAAGCCTCCACCTTCGTATAATAATGGAGATTCATACTGGACTGATTTACAAAAAGAGGATGGATTTAGTCTGCCAACATAAACTAAGACCAGGCAACAATTGGTCAGGGTAGCTACAGATTAGTGACTGCTTCATTTAGCAACTGTTCACTACTATAACAGTGGTGAAAAAGTAACTTTCTCACCAGCCCTCACATGTATGACTTTCTGCAAAGCAAAGGAAAGCTGAACTACGATCAGATGCACAGTCATTGCTTTATATAGTGACTGCTTCACTAAATGGCCAAGTTGCCAGTTCCAGTTGAAGTTGCTAAATGAGGGCACCTTGCGATTTCAAAAAACACCCGGAGCTATTAAGACAGATTTGGGGTTGATGTTGTTACTGTTCTTAGCAAGCCAGGGAATGGAATGGGGAAGAAAGGAAAGAGATGAAAGGAGGAGGATGAGAGAGACAGGGAGAGAAAGAGAGAAAGAAGGAGGAGGGAGGGAGGGGGGAAGGAAGGAAGGAAGGAAGGAAGGAAGGAAGGAAGGAAGGAAGGAAGGAAGGAAGGAAGGAAGGAAGGAAAGAAATATCATTTTCTAAATCTAAGTTTAGATAGATAGATAGATAGATAGATAGATAGATGGATGGATGGATGGATGGATGGATAGATAGATAGATAGATAGATAGATAGATAGATAGATAGATAGATAGATAGATGTTCCTTCTACCTTGACATAATCTTTGGTAAGCCACCCACAATCACTTGCTGAGTGGGCAGCCTCGAATCAAATGATATCACATTGGTCAATTAAAATCTTCACCAGACTGTACTTAAGTTTCAAAAGATCAAAGTTGGTTTTTGTTTTTGTTTCATTTTCTTCTTTATTACAGATCAGGATTTCTCAACCTTGACAACTTTCAGCTATATGGACTTCAGTTCCCAGAAATATCCAGCTAGCCTGCATGGTTGGAGAAACACTGCTATCCATGATCATAACGCTGATTTTTTTTTCCCCAAGCAATTATATCTGCATAAGAGAATTAAAATTTATTCCCTGTTCCTCTGCAAATTCTTCTACAAAGTACCTTGAGCCTTAGTTCTCTCAATCTGTATGTATAACCTTTAGTCGCTAGATGGCAACCTTCCAGATCAGTGAATCTGCTACAGCCTTTGGGACTGATGCCTGGATAATATTAGTTTAAGGGAAAGCCAGCAAAACTACTATTTTCATTAAGCATTACTCTAGTAATCAGGGAAATGATTTTAATCCAGCAACCTGCATTCTAAATTTGTCATGGATAATGACAGGTTGTGTGATTAGTAGCAAAATATCTAATATATTGAATTGCTGCAAATTGTTTTGAATCATTCCTCTTTTCCTCGCTAGCTATTAAACCGTGATTTGCTTCCAATGGGTAACTCACAGTTTGAATTCCTACAATAAGCGGAGTTATCTGTCAGTATGACTGATTCAGTTTGAAGAGTATTGTGCTGCAACGTTTGAGGACTCGGTTAGTACAGTGGTTAAAGCATAAAAAACAATTTAAGAAGTTAAGTTCTCTTATGCACTCAATATAAATGTGAATTGTTTTGTAGATTATTTAATCAAGCTACCTAGCCCTCACCCCTCCCCCCAAAAATATTGTTGAATTTTGTGACCAGCACATATACCTACTGACAATGACTGCCGTTTCATCTGTTTATCTCTCTACTCTTGCCATTTCCTTTATTTTGATACTTTTAGGGCTCCATCTAGGGGTATCGTTATTTTTATCGTTAGAGAAAAGAAAGAAAGTGTTTTCAGGCAAATTTGGATTCTGTAACAGTCCAGGCAGCTGTATTGCTTAACATTTCTTATCATTCTTTGCTTCAAAAAAATTGTAGAAAGTTGGGAAATAGATGCATTGTAATGGAACAGAATTCTGCATACAAAAACGCTATTGGGTAGAGGCAGATTTATTTAAAATAAACTCTATTAATAGTTGTTGTATATGAGGACATGGTAATTTTTAAAGCATTATTTGTAAAAAAAATGAAATGTATATCACAGATTTAAATCTATTAGTGATATATGAATCTTTTATAGCACTTATGACTCCCTTCCCTTCCCTCCCATTCCCTTCTCTTCTCTTCTCTTCTTCCCTCCCCTCCTTTCCCTTTTCTTCCTGTTTCCTTCCCCATTCATTTCCTTCCCCCTTCCCTTCCCTTCCCTCCTGTCTCCTTCCCTTCCATCCCATTTCCATCCCTTCCCTTCCTTCCTCTCCCTTCCTTCCTTCCTTCCTTCCTTCCTTCCTTCCTTCCTTCCCTTCCCTTCCTTCCCTTCCCTTCCTTCCCTTCCCTTCCCTTCCCTTCCTTTCCTTTCCTTTCCTTTCCTTTCCAACTAATCCAGTGATTGCAGAATTTCTTCTGTTTATTTGAAGGAAAATCTAATGTTCTGCAATCATTTTCGAAATGCCTATTTTGTTCCTGACACTCCTATACAACTTTAGTAAAAGCAGATTTCACCCTGAGGGGACACCTCAAGCATCTAAGACTGCACTTCTTTTTATTTATCATATGGGATTTGACATTCACACCACCCACAATTTTGGTGTCTCACTTGGAGATATCAAATAGTGGTATCTTATTGGCCATGTGGCATTTTTGTCTGGATAACTGGAGTGCATTAATAAGGGTCTTTATTCCTCGAACAGAACATGGGAACCAAAATTGCATCATTTAGATCTTCGTTCCTGTCTTGTTAAAACTGAGACAGGCTACCTGACGTTCAGAACTTCAGGGATTTCATTTCCCTACAGCCAGAATAAATGATAGTAAGGAATGTAGTCCAAAATATTTAGAAATTACTATGGTGACGGCCGCTGTTTTAAGGAAATGGGAATGGAAAATATGCCCCAGCAAATCAGGAAAATCAATCCGGATCGAGACAATGATTCAAATCAATTTGGAAAATCGATCTGATTCATCCAAAGCAATTTGGAGACATCCAGAGTTAGACTCAATAATTTTATCTGACTTCCCCATTTCAATTTAGAAAAGTCAATTGATCCAGAGAGTTGATTGAATTGCCTTCCACTTGAATCTTCAAGCTAATTTTTTTGCCCCCCCCCTTTTTTTTAACACAACCTCAGTGGTTCATGCTAAACAGGCATGTTACAATTCCCGTGACTGACTTTATATTTTTAAACCACAGACATCAACCTGAAGCCTAGATAGGTTCATGAATCAGAATATTAATAGCCAACCAGTAGGAACAGGAAGGCCAGAATAGTAATTAGGTTTTATGAAGAGCCCGTGTATTTAAGAGGCAAAATCTTTAATCACGACAAGAAAGAAACAACGATCGTCTCATTGATCTGAAAGAAATCCAATATTTATGGTAGAGGAATACTTTACTAGGACCAATTTGTTTAGCTTGTAGTCCGACACAGGCTCCATAAGCTTCCTTTCTGTTCCCAGAACAGCAGATAAAGTAGTATTAATGAGCTATGAAGCACCATCAGATATTCCTTCTTTCAGTTCTGCCTTCCAAACAAGAACAAATTGGGAGAAAAAGTACTCTCCTCTCAGGCTTTGAACTGTATCCTTATAACTTCTAGCCTTGTGTTATGATGAGTTATTTCTTGTCACATAAAGTTTGTTTCTTGTGGGGCCAAGACAGAAGTGGAAGTCAAAATCAAGATCACCATTTCTAGCAGGAACCTTGTGATGAAAAGGAGATTTTCCAGATTTGCCCTGATCTATTTATTTATTATTTATTTATTAATGAGACTTGTATGCCGCCCCATCTCCGGAGGGGGCTCACAACTAAAACAACAGAAACAATAAATAATTAAAAAAGAATTAAACTAACAAGCCCCATTGAAATATAATTACATAAATACATGATAAAACCATGATAAACCCCCCCCCAAAGGGTCACAGCCCGGCTTGGTTAAATAACCAGGTCTTCAATTCACGGCGGAAGGCGTGGAGGTCAGGGGCCAGACGGAGTCCCAGGGGGAGTTGGTTCCAGAGGTCAGGGGCCGCGATAGACTCTCAAAAAGTGGGGTACACATTCTAAAGAAATATAAGTGACTGCCACAAAGAAGAGGGGGTCAACTTATCCTCCACGAAACTCCAGACTCCAGAGAAAAGATTGCAGGATGGATGGATGGATGGATGGATGGATGGATGGATGGATGGGTGATGAATGGGAGGGAGGGAAAGAAGGAAGGAAAGAAGGAAAGAAAGAAGGAAAAACCTGAAGGCAAGACAAGAAACAATGGATGAGAGCTAATCAAGGAGACAACCAACATACAACTAAGGAGAAATTTCCTGACAGTTAGAACAATTGGCCAGTGGAAATGGATTGCCTTCAGAATTGTGGGTGCTCCAACACTGGAGGTTTTTAAGAAGAGATTTGTCTGAAATGGTTTTTAAGAGGAGATTTGTCTGAAAGGGTTTCCTGTTTGAGAAGGGGGTTGGGCTAGAAGACCTCCAAGATCCCTTTCTATCTCCTTTTATTCTGTAAAAACCTGCCAATTGTGCCAGCCTTGTTATCACGACAGTCTGATTCCTCCCAGGCTTTTGCAAACAAAGCCATCAATTTTAGTTTAGTCAGAATGCCATTAATTAGTAAAGCGCTGATGAGGCACAAAACATAGATCTTTCCAGAATGTGAAGATGACAGTAAGCTGATGGTGCAAGTTTGCAAAGCTGATCTTCACAGCTTAGCCCATATCGCTGCATGTCATAGAAATATATTTCTATTGCAACCTGCTTGAGGGTGGGGTGGGATTGATTTCTGGTGTGACCTGCTATTGCAAATCCTATCGCCGCACTGTTTCATTCAGGTAACCTTGCAAAAAAAAAAAATGCTTAGAGATCCCCGATCTGATCAAGCTGGGTAAATGACTCTGCTTCCTGGTGCTGTAACTTTTCAGAAACCACATGTCTTCTCGCCTAACTGCTGTGAAAAGCTTGCTTTAATTTGATGGCAAGCATTCAGATAAATACTTTATTCTGCAGTAATTTGGAACATTGGGTTGGTAAGCTGCTTAGCACAAAATAGTAAGGTAAGGAAGAGATGTTGCAGACCCTGTCAGTTAAGGAATTCTGACTGGCAGGGTCCAGGGAGAGAGCCTTCTTTGATGTTGCCCCCATCCTGTGGAATACTCCTCCCCCAGATATGAGACAGGCCTCCACCCCCCTGGCCTTCCAGAAAGGAATGAAAATATGGCTGTGTGGCCTTGCATGGAGACTCCAGAGGAACATGCATCTACAGGTCTGGTTAGCACCAGTGGACAGCTTGTGCACGGAACATTGTAAAATGGGCAGTTTTAAGCTTGAAAACTTACCTTACCATCAGCGCTGGTGAGTAAAACAGCTGAGCTGCATGAATCAGCTGATGTCAGGATTCCAGCAATTGCCCTAATTAAATTATGATTCTTGAGTCAAACTTCAAAAAATTTCAAAGGATTCGTTAGAGGCAACATACTGGCATTGCCCTGTATGAAGCCAACTCTGGCCTGTGTTACAGTCCTCTGTGGCCCTGTTTCCCCCCTCCCCCCTGGATGTGTCATAAATCAGATTCTCCAACTGAGCACCTTCACGGGCTGGGTGTCATCATTCACGTTCTCCAATTAAATATATTCGCGGGCAAAAGCTCTGGTATTTTAGTTACAATCTTTTAAAGATAAGAGTTGGAATGTACTTTTGCTTTCAACTGCTCTTCCAGATTTCCTTCCCCCCCTTTTTATGGCAACTACTAAAACAGGCATAGGAATGTTTTATGAGTTGACAGCTGAGCTACAAAAAAGGAAATATGGGACAAGAAAGGGTGGTGGCGGGTGGGCAGGGCCAACTGTTGAGTGGCACTACCAGATCGCTAAAACCGGTGCAGACTGGCCACATACCACCTCTGGTTAGCATCCTAAAAGCCCTCCCTTCGCCTTTCAATTAATCTGTAACAGTTTTAATCATTTCATTTAATCATTCATCCTTTCAATCATTGAATCACTCTGGCTTCTTTTTAAAGGTTCAATTTTTATATCATGTCTCATGTATTTTAATATTTTATTGCATCCTACCCAGAGTCCCTCTGTGCTTCACAAAAAATGTGATCCATTGATCCATAAATGAATAAAACGAACAAACAAATCGGTAAATTCAGCGTGTACGTGTGTTTCCACTGAAGTTGAGCAACACCGCTTCAATGTTACTTGTAATTGTGAGGAAAGGATGGTGCCCATTTCAGAGACTCGTTCTATTGAAACCTGGTGATTCAGTGCAAATAAGAAACTTGCTTTATTGATTCAGCATGTACGGTTTGGCAAAAGATTCATTGCCAAGGCCTCCGAGGCACTGTGTTTAATTCAGCGCTCAACTCTCTGAAGTCTAGGAACCCATTGTTAACTGATTTGCACAATTCCACACTTGATTTTGGGCAGAGATACATAGGTTTTGTCTACCTCTACACATACAAATAGCTTGATGTTTTCTTGGGGTGCATTTCATTTTCTTTCTTAATGCTGCTTTAGATTCTCATTGTGAAGCCTTTCAGATCATTGCCCATCACAAATTCTCAATTTATGGGTACATTTGGAATGGCTGATTTAATGAGTATTGATGGCAGTTTCTTAGCCCTAGGGTCAGAACGGATAAAGCACTGAGGTCAGATAGCAGAATCCTTATTTACTGCAAAGTTCTGGCTTAGATTTGTCATGTTAGAAGAGTCATCATGAACATCTCTCTACATCTGTTTGTTCTCATCACTGTTGGCCAAATGAGTGAGCCACCACATAGGGGTAGAGTTTGTAGCAGCCGTAGGTCCTTTGAATTTATTGGCAATATCTGCTGTAAATACTGCACAGCAACAAATTGACAACAAGGGTGATAAAAACTAAGAAAATCAATCCATCCTAAGTCAGGCTTCAAATGCATAGTGCTGGCCACTATGAGGCCAAAAAGAACAGATGTATGAGACAATAATAAAGGACTCTTTTTTTCTCATGGTCTGAAACAGGAGTGTACTTAGATGTTCCACCTCATTGCTCTGAATGTATAGGCAGGGGTGGGATTCTACCGGTTCAGAACGATTCAGGCAAACTCGTTGTTCCAGTGAGCATTTGGCCCCACCCATCCACCCTGCTCTATTCTTTAATAATAATAATAATAATAATAATAATAATAATAATAATAATAATTTATTCGACTTGTATGCTGCCCTTCTCCCTAGGGACTCAGGGCGGCGAACATTAAAACACCACAAATTTACAATAAAAAACAGATTAAACATCACAAGTCGGACTATCAGTTAAAATTAAACAGTTAAAATTCCCCCTCCCAAGTCATTCCAGGCCGGCCTGTTGAAACAGCCAGGTTTTCAGGTCCCGGCGGAAGGAGCAGAGATCAGGGGCCAAATGGAGATCCACGGGGAGCTGATTCTGAAGAGCGGGCACTCCCACGGAGAAGGCCCTAGCCCTGGGGACCGCCAGCTGACAATGCCTAACCGATGGTATCCCAAGGAGGCCCCTCCTATGGGAGCGAACAGGGTGATTGGAATGTGATGCTGGCAGGAGGCGTTCCCGCAAGTACCCTGGACCCAAGCCATTTAGGGCTTTATAAGTTGTTACTAGCACCTTGAAACTAACCCGGAAGGCAACTGGCAACCAATGCAAGTCACGCAGGAGGGGTGTAACATGGGAGTATCGGGACAACCCCATCACAACCCGCGTGGCCGCATTCTGCACCAGCTGCAACCTCCGGGTGGTCCGCAAGGGCAGCCCCATGTAGCGAGCGTTGCAGTAGTCGATTCTGGAGGTGACGAGCGCATGAGTGACTGTTCGAAGGGCATCTTGGCTCAGGTAAGGGCGGAGCTGGCAAACCAGCCGAACCTGGGCAAAGGCCCCCCTGGCCACAGCTCCCACCTGCTCCTCCAAACTGAGCTGTGAATCCAGGAGGATGCCCAGATTCCTCACCCCATCTACGGGGGGCAACACCTCTCCCCCCATGACCAAAGATGGTACATCCAATGAAAGCCGAGATGCTGGTAAGAACAGCCACTCAGTCTTGGCTGGGTGTTTTAGAACACAGCTGATTCATGCAGCAGAATGGTTTGGCATGCCTCAGCTGTTTTATTCACAGGGGCTGCAGTAAAAGGTAAGTATTAGAGCTGAAAATGGGCTTTTTAAATGCTGTGCACATGCGCTCACCGAACTGGTTGTTACACCGGTTGAACTGCACCACTGTGTACAGGTATCACAGTGAAGCCCCAGACTAAAGATCTACCTAGCATTTTTAGTTACTGATGAGAAGATGGCTTTATTTGGCTGAAATTGAAAATGTTGCATCTAAGAGGGATGTAATTTCAGAATAGAATATAGGATCACAAGGCTGGAAGGGACCTTAGAGGTCTCCAGTCAAGGCAGGAGACCTTATACAATCCTAGTCAAATGGTTGTCCAATCTCTTCTTGAAAACCTACAATGATGGAACAGCCATAACTCAGGGGTCAAGGATGACTCGACATGGGCAGCTCACCACTGCCAAGTCATTTCTGCTAACTCAACTTTGCCAAGTCATTGTAGGACAACTCAACACAGCCAATTTTCCACAGGGGCAACTCAGAGGCAGAGCTGGGCGGGTGAGCAGGTGGGCAGGGTGGTAGCAATGGGTGGGGGCCTCCCCATTTTCTTAACAGTGATTCACTTAACAGCTCTGACAAAATTGTTGTAGGATTAAGGTTTGGCTAGTCTAGAGGAAAGAAGGACTAGGAAGGACATGATATTAGTATTCCAGTATTTGAGAAGTTGCCACAAAGAGGAGGGGGCCAACTTACTTACCAAAGCACCTATAGGCAGGACAAGAAACAATGGATGGAAACTAATCAAGGAGAGGAGCAATCTGGAACTAAGGAGAAACTTCCTAACAGTGAGGACAATTAACCAGTGGAACAGCTTGCTACCAGAAATCCTGGGTGCTCCATCACTGAAGGTTTTTAAGAAGAGACTGGACAGTCACTTGTCTTCTGCTTGAGCAGGGGGTTGGATTAGAAGACCTCCACATCCCTTCCAGCTCTATTCTGATTGATTGATTGAAAAAATTGCAAAATTTAAAATTATATTTAACATTTAAAATTATACGTTTAATATGTACTTGATTCTAAATGGTCCTGAATATCCCTCTATGATTGTGTTATACAACTTGAATTGCATCATTGGGGTGCTACAGGTCATTGCCACAGATGCATTTTTCTCACAAAGCATTTGAGAATCTCCATGGGCTTGCTTTAAGTTTCATTCTCAAAACAAAATCTATGAATTTAGATTCAGGTAGCCCATCTTAACAAAAGCATCTTATTCAAATGATTCAAGCAGCAAAGTTACAGCCTTCTTCTCTGCCATTTAATTTCCCACTTATGAATAAACCATTCAAGGTGTCCTCACCACAATAAGCGAGATCTTGTTATTAATTTCCTTTCCCTCTTGGAAGGAAAGGAGTTTAGATAAAACCCTGAATAAAATGAAACCATTAGAATTATAGTGGAGGAGGGTAGGCCAAGGAAGAAGATGGCTTACATGAAGGTGGCTGACAGTAACTTAACAGTAGGATATGTCAACTACAAGAAATATCATCTATTGTCAGAGATACAATAAAGCAGCACAAAATAGTGGCACTCCCAAGGCTGAGCTGAAAAGCAATGCATTGCAATTACAGACATCAAGTCCATATTCTTCACTTTGCTGGCTGAAAAGAGGGAAGAAATGGTTTTTACAAATTGTTACCTATTCTCACTTGCTCAGAGCATAGAATATAGAATCATAAGGTTGGGAGGGATCTCAAAGGCTTTCCAGTTCAACCCCTTAATGTCATCCTAGTCAGGTGGTTGTCCAGTCTATTTTTCAAAACCTCCAGTGATCTCTCTTTAGTGATCTTCCACATATTTTTTCTGTGCCAACTCAGAAAGCTCAAACTGCCCAAGGAGCTGCTGATACAGTTCTATAGAGGAATTATTGAGTCTGTCATCTGCACCACTATAATGGTCTGGTTTGGTTCTGCAACCCAACAGGACAGACGCAGACTTCAGAGGATAATTAGGACTGCAGAAAAAACAATGGCTACCAACCTTCCTTCCACTGAGGACCTGTATACTGCACAAGCCAAAAAGTGGGCTGTGAAAAGATCTACAGATCCCTCACATCCCGGACATAAACTGTTTCAACTCCTACCCTCAAAACAATGCTATAGAGCACTGCACACCAAAATAACTAAACACAAGAACAGTTTTTTCCCCGAATGCCATTACTCCACTAAACAAATAATTCCCTCAACACTGTCCAACTATTTACTAAGTATTACTATTACTATTAATCTTCTCATTGTTCCTATCACCCATCTCCTCCCACTTATGACTGTATGACTGTAAGACTGTTGTTTGTATCCCTATGATTTATATTGTTTCCTAGTATGATTTGATTGCTTATTGTACCCTATGACTATCATTAAGTGTTGTACCTGATGATTCTTGATGAATGTATCTTTTCTTTTATATGTACACTGAGAGCATATGCACCAAGACAAATTCCTTGTGTGTCCAATCACACTTGGCCAATAAAGAATTGAATTGAATTGAATTGCTTCTTGTCCTGTCCTTTGATGCTTTGGAGAATAGGCTGACCCCTCTTTCTGTGACAGCCCGTCAAGTACTGGAAGAGAGCTATTGTGCCGCCCCTAATCCTTTTCTTTGATAGGGTAAACATATCTAGCTCCCTCAACCATTCATTATATCCTTTATCACCTTTGTTGCTCTTGTCTGCACTCTTTCTAGGGTCTCAGCATCTTTATTGTATTATAGTGACCAGAACTCGGGGCAGTATTCAAGACTCACTAGTGCAGTATAAAGAAGTATTATCCTTTCTCGTGATCTCAATGCTACCCTTTGGTTGATGCAGTCTAGCAAGCTACTTAAGCTAACTCTTTGGAGTTCAACCATAACTGTTATTGCATTTCCATTTTTTTAAGAGCAAATTTTGGCATTTCCTCCTGACTCTTCAACATTTAAATTATTTGGGAGTGATGACTCATTCGGTCAACTGTATTTCTCCGGCATTCCTTACCTTGTATATGAATTCAGAGGAAAAAATTAGCACAGCTATTCCTATATTGCTTCACCCCTGGGAAAAATTATCTGTCAAGGATAAAGCTAAAACACACACTTTTGTGTCCTTTAACAGATTATGAGTTTTGAACTGGTAAAATGCTAGTACATTGGCTATAGTATTAGGCCACAGTGAAAAACCTTTATATGCAGATATGCAGATTGGATATATAGTCTTGCCTACAAACAGTACACAAATGGTATCCATAATGTAAAAGATCTCTGGGGGGAGGAGGAGGAGGAGGAGGAGGAGGAGGAGGAGGAGGAGGAGGAGGAGGAGGAGGAGGGGATGTAAGGACCAGTATTGAACTGGTCCTTACATATCTTCACTGATGTTGACATCTATCAATCATATCTGATTTATTATCTCATTTTACCTGCTGACTCCACCTAGAAACCAGAAATTTGCATTATAATTTTAAAGGTGTACCCTTTACATGAGTAACTCAGTTGTCTATTCTGATTGTATTAAATCTGATCAAACAGACAGAGGAAGCTTCAAGGGGCATTTGCCATTATCATTAAAAAAATTAATGTCTTTCTAGAGATCTGCATTTTGAGAAAACCATCAACCAGCATAAGCCATAATACTTTGGGGAAAACAGACACGTACACAAATAGCAAAAATAATGTTTTCTTCCCAAGGAGCATTTCAGCTTGACAAGTATTCAGGCAGGGATTAACTCCATGTTAAAGTCAAATCTGTAACAGAAGAAACTTTCTCTTTTTTGCACATTAAAAGGCTGCTGATATTGTCACAGTAAGAGCTTTCTTAAGTGTTTGGGCTACTGACAAAAAGCTTGTAGGCAATTCAGAAGTCATACAACAGGCTTCATTGCTTATTCAGTTAGTTCTGTCTTTCTCCTTCCTTCCTTCCCTTCTTTCTCTCTCCACCTTTCTCTTTCTGTTTCCTCTCCAGGATAATCACTTTGCCTCCTCTCCACGCAAACCAAAATTAATTTGGGTGAGACTAAAAACACTTTGTAATGAGTGGTTTGAATGATGAAAACATGCAATTATAAATATTGTTGGGTCATCACTCAACAACCAGCTCAAATACATTTGTCGGCAACAATTTGAAGGATATTCTTATGAAATTGAAACAATACCACTACTCTACACTGCCATTAGAGGAACTGCAAGAGACATACCTCCACAGGTCACAACTGAGCAACATTAAGTTGATCTAGTGTCTGGTCCCCCAAACAATGTTTCCTTTCTTCTAAAGGAGTTATCTTGAAATATGGGACACTATTTATAAAAGATGGAACTGTGACAAAGCTGTTGATGAAGCTTGAGTTTGTCAAATAAATGGATTGGATGGTGAACCAAAATGGCTGATGGGTAAACAGCCATTGGTTATTCCATTGCTGCTTCCTCTGGTTTCATCAGAATTCTGAGAGTTGAAATCCACAAGTCTCCAAGTTGCCACGGACAGCCCTGGACTAATTGATAAGCTTGGATTTTGCAAGTTGCAGGAATTCAGAAACCAAGCCAACATACTAATCCATAATCATTTGGTCACAGAGTGGTGCATTAATGTAGACAGTGCAATTTGTTGAGCTGGATTTAATGATAACTTATGTTGTAGGCATCCAGTGTTGATTTTCAATTTCCTTCCACTTTCTTTCTGTCCCAGTTGTAGAGTAAAAGCCTCCTGTTTAAAAGAAGTGGTGGACATTTTGATAGCATGAAGATGTAAGAAAAGAGCAAGCAGCGCTGGAGGGTGGAGTTAAATGCATCATACATTTGGAGTCCTTGCGTTCCCACAACAGATCCAAGTCCAGTCCCTCTTGAATTCCATTGACCCTTATCTAGTGCCAATTTAGTACTTTTTGTTGACTACGTTATTGTATATAGGCTTCAATAAATCATTTATGCTTCAGCCTATAAGGATGGTCCCAATATTTTGCACCTCATAAAAGGTGACTTACTCCTTCTCACCTCTAGCTCTATTTTCAGATGATTTCCAGTTTTTTTTTAATTACATTTATATGCCGCCCTTCTCCGGAGACTCAGGGCGGCTTACAATTTTTTGGGATACAACCCAGTGTGCTCAGCAATAGCCTTCATTCCATTGTATATGCCTGCTTATTACTAAGCGGCATTTTTACAAGTCAGCTAATTGCCCCCAACAATCTTGGGTCCTCACTTTACCTACCCCGAGGGATGGAAGGCTGAGTCAACCTTGAGCCTGGTGGGATTCGAGCCTACAGCAGTTGTAGGCAGCTGGAACTTAAGTGCAGGCAATTAACAGCCTGAGCTACCAAGGCCCAGTTTGTTACTTGGTTTTTTTTCCTCGAAATTCTTCTTCATCATTTCCTTCCTAACATACAGTTTTCTGTTAAGAAAAGGAAGCTTCTTTTAAATCTCTGGAACCTACACCCAGATGGTTATTATTTTGAAAACCTATCACTTGCCTATCCATCTTGAGCATGAAACCCGAAGCAATTGTGTACAACTGCAAAGATCACACCACATAGGGTAGCATCTAATCGATTAAGAATGCAGACTTATTAGCCAAGCACATTGACAGCTAATCAATAAAGCTTTACCCTAGTTCACCTACACTATCAGTTTTTGGAGGTATTTTAAACAAATATCCTTTCCAGGCTGAATGATGAAGCTCTTCAGATTCTGTTTGCTGGTTTGGGAACAAAAAGGAGGCCTTTATAAAACAGGTCATTTCTTTTCAGTTTGCCACTTAGAATCAAGTTAACAACAATTAACAGGTTTTTAAATGCAGTTGTAATAGCTTGTAAGTCTGGGCTGAAATTGTGCATAATTCTGAATTGAAATATCTGCATATACTGTGCTCAGAATTCAAACAGTAATGTCAATATCTGAAGTCAAGCTTGAAACTCCATAGTTTGGGCTGACTAGCTATATGAACAAAGTTGTTGGTGGGTAACTTGAAATGGCTGAGTAAATACAAACATAATTTTCAAGTAGACAGTTACTTGAAGTTACAACTCCCAGAACAGCTTAGGGAGATATTTACGAGAGCGAGATTCGAACAGCTTGACACAATGGTCAGATACGGGAGATTTCATGCTATACCGTACAATGAGCGTCTCTGCATTTGTGGAGTGTCAGAGGTAGAGGATTGGCTACATCCTATTTGACTGTTGTATATGTAAAATGTCAAATGGTATTGGTTTAAATAGTGCGGAAGAAACCCTGCACCCATTGGGATCCCCATACCAAAATAACTTACCTTATGTCCAGCAAGAACTTGAAAATAACATCTAACATAGCACAGTACTTAAACAAAATGATCCAGTTGAGTTCCACATATGTGGGACTGATTGAGGTAGACTGCAAGGGCGACTCCGAAATATAATGCTAACATATTTTATCTATACCTTAAATTATTGTACATTATTACAACTTCATTTTAGATTGTATTTTATTATTACTTCGTCTAAATCATATTTTATTTTGATTCCATTTTAAATTGTATTTTATCAAATTCCATTTTAAATTGTATTTTACCAAATACCATTTTGATTGTTTTTATCAAATTTTAGCAACAATTTATTGCTGGAACTTTGCACTTCGATATGGCCCAAGGGCTAATCAATAAAGACTTATGTATGTATGTATGTAACAAAGTTTTTTTTAAAAAAATTACATTTATATGCCGCCCTTCTCCGAAGACTCAGGGCGGCTTACAATTTTTGGGATACAACCCAGTGTGCTCAGCAATAGCCTTCATTCCATTGTATATGCCTGCTTATTACTAAGCGGCATTTTACAAGGTCACTTGCCCCAACAATCTTGGGTCCTCAGTTTACCTACCCCGAGAGGATGGAAGGCTGAGTCAACCTTGAGCCTGGTGGGATTCGAGCCTACAGTAATTGTAGACAGCTGGATCTTAAGAGCAGGCATTTACAGCCTGAGCCACCAAGGCTGTTATAAGATGCACTTAATTCTCTCTCTCTCTCTCTCTCTCTCTCTCTTTCTCTTTCTCTCTCTCTCTCTCTCTTTCTCTTTCTCTCTCATCTCTCTCTCTCTCTTGATATCTATATCAACATCTACATTCAAGGTGCTGGTAATCACCTATAAAGCCCTATATGGCTTAGGGCCGGGGTATTTACGGAAACGTCTACTGCCAGTAATATCTTCCCAGCATCCTGTGCGCTCCCACAGACAGGGCCTCCTTGTCAGCTAGACAATGTCTCCTGGCGACCCCCAGGGGGAGAGCCTTCTCTGTGGGCGCACTCACCTTGTGGAATCAGTTGTCCTTGGAGCTGAGGGTGGCCCCTGACCTTTGATCCTTCCATCGCGGTCTGAAGACATGGCTTTTTCAACAGGCCGGCCTGGACTGAGTTTTTTTTTTATTGTTGTATTTGCTTTTAACTTAAAATGATTGGGATTTTGATTTAATAGGTTTTTTTTTTATTTTAAATTTTGTATCATTCTTTTTTACTGTTGTGAGCCACCCTGAGTCCTTATAAATAAATCTATATCTATCTAGCTCTGTTACCTTCCCACTGAAGTGGTAACTATTAATCTACTTGCATTTGCATGCTTTCAAGCTGCTAGGTTGGCAGGAGTTGGGGTGAGGATGGGGCTCGTTTGTTGCATGGCACTTGGGTCTCAAACATGGGCTGTCAGTTTTCCAGCCGACAAGCCTCATCTTAATTGCTGAGCCACCATGTCTATATACACACAGAGAGAAAACATACATACATACTCTCCAAATATTGATTTCTGCATTACTCATCAAATACAATGCTATTTTAAAAAAAAAGCTAAGGAAAATAAAAAGGATAAAGAAAACATTTAACAGTAATTCCTCTACAGTAACATTGTGTGATGTCCCAGTGATCATGATGCTAAGAGGTGGCTCCACAGTGACCAAGCTGAAAGGCAAAAGGAATTCTCTTTTCTTCCATGCTCAACCTTTCTCACAAGGTTTTCATTTCCACGATTCTTTCATGGGAAACATAAATGCATGCAGGGCCCCATGCCTTCAGCTATCTTACTCACGAACAAATGAAATATCAATGCCAAGATTTTCTTTTATATATATATATAGATACAGATATATTCATTCTGCCTTCCAGGGAGTATCTATTTCTCCATACGCAACACCAACAATGAAAAGCTACTCCTTTGCAACAAAACAAGACAAAACTGTCTATTAGATATTGATTGTTGCAGAACGAGAAAAGGTAGGGAAAAGAAAAGAGATAATATAACAAGTTCATCATATCTGTCTGAACATTCCTGAGAGCTGGAGAATGTACAGACGGTGCATTAAAACAGTACATTTCTTAGATGAAAAATCGAAGAAATTGTGTTTTAAATCAATCAAGGCTTTATCATTTTAATGGTGCAAACCTATGATATACGTCAACACGAAACTGAATCCTACTATTGTACATTTGATAGTCTTTTCATCTTTCTTTTACGTTCTATGCTGTCTGTATCTAAGATGAAAGGAAACTGAAGTTGAAGGAAGTTAATAAAGGCGTATCATAGGAGTACACCACTCTTGGCAGAGAGCTGGACTGATGATATGCAAGTCTATTGAAATTAAGCTAATAAGCACAACTTATCCATTCTTCATTCATGCTCTCTGAACTGTCTTGCAGACATCTCCTTACCCAAACTAGGTGACATCATCAATGCTAGGATGATGGTTTTACCTAGTTTGGGTAAAGAAACATCTGCAGGAGTTTAAGCAAAATCAGAGAGCACCAAAAACCCCTCATTTCAACCCTTAGCTACAAATATTCTCCTTTATTGTTATGCATTCCTTTCTGAAAGTAAACTAAGGTAGTCCTATATTGTTAAGAAAGCATGAATTACAATGCAATGTATGCTAATAGAATTAGCAGAACCATCAGTCCATAACTATAACAGATATTGCTTTTTTACTTTGGTGATGGAGTCTCATAAGTTCAATCATGCTGTCTTACTTTCTCTATTCCAAAATAGAGGATTGTGCTCTTGGTAATATACCAGTCTAAGGATGGTCTTTTTTAATTCCATAAGAGGTTGACTTAATCCAATGAGCTATGAATATTGCAATTATCCCTTTCTGGCTAATACCTCGATCATATTCACATTACTCTGTTTATTTCCATTTATGATGTGAAATGATCTTTATATATGACTCGTGCCTAATAACACTTTTTCGGTATTTTATGATGTGTTTATTACATTTGGGAAATGGTGTGAATGCCTAAGCTATTGTTTAAAGGATTAAAAGACTAGCAAAATCTTGAATTTTTTCTAAAAAAAATCCTAGATCTAATAGATTCAGAGATTAGTATTAATTGAATTAATCTTTGATCTTGGATGTTAACTTTAATAGATAATCTTGGCACAACATAAAAGAGAATAAATAGAGAATGATTGTCTTCTCTAAGTGAAGTGTAGTATATTTTAAGATAATAATATAAAGAAGGGATGAAATTTCACAACAGCCCTTTTTGTGTCTAAGAAAGAATAGACATTGCTACAAATATAGAAATATAAAGCTAGAATACAGATATAAACATGTTGTTAATCTGCAGATGTGGGCACGGTGGCTCACTAATTAAAGACACTGAGCTTGTCAGCTGGATAGCTGACAGCCAGGGTCCAAGTTATGCATGATGGGGTGAGCGCCTGTTGCTTGCTCCAGCTCTTGTGCACCTAGCAGTTCAAAAGCATGCAAATGCAAGTAGATTAATAGGTACCAGCCTCCCATGCACTTTGGGTGTTTAGCCATGCTGGCCACTTGACCACAGAAATTGTCTTCAGACAATGCTGGCTTCTTCAGCCAAGAAACGGAGGGGAGCACAGTGCCCTAGATTCTAACACAACTGTCAGGAAAACCTTTACCTTTTTAAATCTGCAGTTATTGAATCTCTTTTGGCACCCATGGAAAACTGCTAGAAAGGTAAGTCTTTATTATCTGCATCTCATTGTAACTCTGTTCCAGTCTTACCGGAGCACACTTTTTTCAGCCTTGAAAAGAACAATTTTAACCTTGTTGTGAGCACGTTTGCTCATTAAGAGGTAAAACATGAAGATTCTGTTATCTCTTTTCCACTGCTTGAGATAAGAACAGGAGGTTAGAATTTTGACCTAAGGATGCCTTTGATCATGAAATGACTTATTCTTCAATTGAAAGAGGTGAAAAGTTCAAAGTTGGCAAACTTCCTTTGCTGATTGGCAAATATAATAGAATAAACTATACAGAGATTGAGGTCAGCCAATGATGGATTGCCTTCAAGGCTTAATAATGAGACATGAACTTAAGTCCCCAGAAGGGGAAAAAATGGATATCTGAGATCTGGCCATAGATATCTTTTAACTAACGTAAAGGATCATGGAAAGGCTGTGAAAGAGCTGTTGGATGCCAAAATGTTATTTTATTAAACTTGTACCCTCTTCTGTTTTTTCCTTCCATTGTTGTTTTAGAACCCATAGCTAAATGTTAATAAAGCAAATGGTAACATTATAAATTATCCACAAATTATAATCAAAAGAATCCCGCTAAAATTTTGATCACTTTTTCCTGTAAAGAAAAATGAAGAAAAGGAAAAGAGATTCCTGGTGTTTGGTAAGGGTGCAAGACCAACTTTTCTGCCTTTGAACAGATTCTAAAGCAGATTTGATGTAGCCAGTTAATGGGTGTGTAATGCCCACAATATCACAAAACTTTGCTGCGTGTAAGATTCTTCAGTGAGAAAGATCCATCATTGGATTTACAGGTCATAAATACTATTGTTCTTCCCCTTATAAGTAATGGGAATGAACTCAGTCCAAGATGCTAGAATGAAGGTAAAGAGTATCCAGTCTCTTCTAAAAGAGTGAGCAAATGTAGACTTTTGATATAAAGTCCACAGATAAGCTCACCGCAAGTCTGGGTTCACACTTTCAGAAAGGAGACCTGAACTTATCTTCTGTGTGTGTGTGTGTGTGTGTGTGTGTGTCATATACCTGACAGTATATGTCTCATTTAAGGGATGACCAAGTCATAATTGTTTTTAAATGTTTTTATATTCTAAGCAGTCAAGAATTGATGGATACGAGATGGGCAGCAAATAAATTTCAAAATAAATGGAATGGGGGGAACTTAGATATATTCTAATCCCACCCACAGCTCAAGCAGGAGATCCTACACCATTCCAGACAAGTAGCTGTCCAGTCTCTTTTTGAAAGACTCTAGGTATGAATATCAGACATTAATACAATTGAGAGAGTCCAGAAGTATTTCACAAGAAGAGTACTACACTCCACTGCTCACAACAGAATACCCTATATCACCAGACTTGAAATTTTGGGCTTGGATAATCTTGAACTATGCCACCTATGGTTTAACTTAAGTGTAGTACACAAAATTCTCTGCTACAATGTCCTACCAGTCAATGACTAGTTCAGCTTCAACTGCAACAATACAAGAGCACACAACAGATACAAACTCAATGTTAACCGCTCCAAACTTGATTGAAGAAAGTACGACTTCAGCAACAGAGTGGTCAATGCCTGGAATGCACTACCTGACTCTGTTATTACATCCTCTAACCTCCCACTACTTTAACCTCAAACTATCCACTATTGACCTCACCTCATTCCTAAGAAGTCTGTAAGGGGCGTGCATAAGTGCACTATCATGCCTCCAGTCCCTGTCCTATTGTCCCCATTTATTCATACCTATTTCCTGTATTCTTACTCATGTTTATACTTATACCTATTATCTTGTAAATGATTGACAAATCAAATAAATAAATAAATAAATGAAGCACTCACAACTTCTGAAGGCAATCCATTCCACTGGTTGATTGTTCTGTCAGGAATTTTCTCCTTAATTCGAGTTTGCCTCTCTCCTTGATTAGTTTTCCTCCATTAGTTTCCTATCTTGACCTCTGGTGCTTTGGAAAATAGGTTGACCCCATCTTCTTTCACAATAAGTAAATTCCACGAGGAGAGTCAGAATGTTTCAATTCTGTCTCCTTTTATCAGAAAGTTCCTTTGCCGGTTCTTTCCCTCCAATATTTTTTTTTCCCCAAGAGGAAGTATTGATTAATGGCCCATGATTTATAGGTGTGTTGCATGAAGAGCCCATTTTGTTCTTCTTGAAAGAGGAAGCACCACATGAGATGTGAAATTGTTAGCATTACAGGTCCTTTTGGACCCGGCCGGTGTGATAGTTTTATTAAAAATATGCCGATTAGTGGCTTTATATTCTGCCATTTCCGAACACTTTTCTTGGTGACCTTTTATTGCAAAGGAACTGTGGATCCATTGGGAAAGTACAGGCTGTTATCGGGAAGTTGAATAAATCTTCATAAATTTTATGGGATATTACAAACCAGAGTTATCTTATTGCTACCCAATCTGATCCTAAATTGTAATGATTCCGATTATTTTTTTTTCATACAGCTGTTATTAAGGGAACTCTGGAGGACTCCTAAAATAAGAGGGACTAAAGAGAGAGCATCGATTCAGATTACTGTGGAGTTAGCAATTCTACTAGCAGATAAAAAGACTTTAAGGAATGAAATACAAAAATTAATCTGATCTTAATTATGGAAATGAGCTTAGGTTGAGAGCAGTGGACTGAGATTTCAATAGCAATATTGTTGTCATGCCCCTGGTGAAGACTGACTCTGAGGGAGAGAAGGAACAGCCAACAGAGAGTGGAAGTGTGTCTCCAGAGGTGGAGGAGGAGGCTGGGGAAGGGCAGAGGCCAGCTGGGCAGTCAGAGGAGGACCCAGGCCCATCCTCTATCCAACCTAGGGCATGCAGGGAGGAGAGGATCAGGGAAAAACATGGTCTACTTGGGAGGACAGGGCCATGATCCTCTTCATGGGTTGCAGGTGTGAGATCTGCATAAGAGTTTGGACCTGTGTGCTAACAAACGCTGGAGACAAATTAGTGTTTTATTCCTGGATGAGGTTTATCTTGGTTGGCGTTCTTCCAACGGACTATACCTGCTTATCTTCTTGAAGTTTGTAATTAATTATCCTGGTCTGTTGTGGAACTTTCTTCAGTGCAGTTTGTTTTTGGTTTTTGCTTCATTATCTGCTCTTTGAATTTGAACTGTATTCTTTTCATTTGGAATGTTATTTTGAAAATAGTTTAATCATCATGTTGAAAATCTCATAAGTTACAATGTTATGGCTTGCATCATGAAACCATACGGCACAAAGAATTTCTCCATCATTATGGCTTTGAGGTTTCTGATCAAAATCAGTGTCAAATCTCACAGTAACACACACAGATAAACTCTTCCTTCCTATTCAATAACACCTCTGCACTACAGTCGGTTTGCTGTAGTGGCTGGGCATAAGGCTAGAAACGAGGAAACTGGGAGTTCTAGTCTCACACTTAGGCACAAAGGCAACTGGCCTTTGGGCCAGTCATTCTCTCTCAGCCCTTAGGAAGGAAGCAATGGAAAATCACTTCTGAAAAAAAATTGCAAAGAAGATTGCAGGAACTTGTCTGTACAGGTGGCAGATAGATGGATAGATAGAGAGATAGGTAGGTAGGTAGGTAGGTAGGTAGATAGGTAGATAGGTAGATGGATCGGAGGTAGGTAAATAGATTGATAGATGACAGATAGATAGATAGATAGATAGATAGAAGGAAAGAAAGAAAGAAAGAAGATAGATAGATAGATAAATAGATAGATAGATACTGCACTGCAAACTATTAACTAACACTAAGTCCGATTTCAGTTTTAGAGATTTTTGAGTATAGAAGCAGAAGCGTGTCACCTCTACCTAGTCTACATTCTGTTTAACCTTAATTATCTTGATGTATTTGAAGGTCATGAAATGACACCAACTTATGGAATTTAAAGTAGCATTAAGCATTTTGACAGTGTGCAGATTAAACTTCTCTCTTCTCCGGAAGAGGTCTCCATCTTTTCTTGTGTTATTCAAAGCTTCATTTTCAAATACACACAGAAGGTCTATGCATTGAGAGATGGAAAAACAAGCCTCGTACAAAAAAAAATCAACATTATTTACTAGGGAGCAAGTGTAAAAATTAATGTAGCAGGACTTTGCTCTCCCCCATTTCTCCTCTTTCTGGGTGATTTGGAAATGTAATGAACCTTAGATCTGATTTTTATTCATCTCACACCGAACTGCAGAAATTTGAAAGGGGAAAAAAATAATTTAAAATACGAGTTTTTGTGTTGTCCTTTCATGCCCTCTCATATTTTTAAAGCAATTCTAATTTTTTTTTATTTCCCTAGATTGTGAAGCATGCATAACACTTCCCATTCAATGAAGTTAATGTGGCATAGTAGCACGCTGATAAATCAGTGCTAACCCTTCGCTATTGAAGGTGTTTCATTTGTGTTCACAATAAAGCATCTCATCTATTCTTTACCAATCCTATTATTCTTAATGCTTACGTTTTAATCAAAATATTCTCCCCAAGGAAAGGCCATCCTTCCTGTCAGCAAATCTCTGACGAAGTTTAATAAAGAAATTAGTATCAAGGTCACCCAAAATCTTTTGTGAACCAAGAGAAGACCAAAAGCCAAATCTCAGCTTTAAGTATGAAAAGATGCAACATTGCTAACTTCTTATTTTCTTGGGAGAAAATGCATCACGGAATTTGTGTAGAATTGAAAACAGCAAGTCAAGAGTGGAACAGGGTGCCATTATGGAGGCTGCAAAGTCTACAGTAGATGGCAGCGTCTAATCAATCTTGACTGATCTGGAAAAAGTTAAGAGAGTTGAACGTGGTTAATAATTACATGGGAAACCACTACAAGCTTAGTGCTGAAGATTAGATTGGGAAGTTGTAAGTAAAACCACAAAGAAGTCATCCCACCTTGTTACCAAAGAAAGCTAAGAGAGGCCTGGTGAGGGAGTCACACAAAGTTGAATCCATTTTGAGGAGGCCCAATCTTTACTCCTGAAGCTGTAGATGACTTGTGAGCTGATAAACCAAATGAATCAGAACCAGAATAGAGCTGGAAGGGACCTTGGAGGTCTTCTAGTCCAGTCCCCTGCTCAAGCAGGAGACCCTATGCCATTTCAGACAAGTGACTGTCCAGTCTCTTCTTAAAAACCTCCAGTGATGAAGCACCCACAACCTCTGAGGGACAAGCTGTTCCATTGGTTAATTGTCCTCACTGTTAGGTAGTTTTTCCTCAATTCCAGGTTGCTTCTGACCTTGATTAGTTTCCATCCATTGTTTCCTCTGGTGCTTTGGAAAATAAATTGATCCCCTCTTCTTTGTTGCAGCATCTCAAATACTGGAATATTGCTATCATGTCCCCCCATGTTCTTCTTTTTTGCTAGACAAGCTGAACCCAACTGTTCTTCACATGTTGTAGTCTCCAGGCCTTTAATCATCTTAGTTGCTCTTCTTTGCACTTTCCCCCCCAAAGTTTCAACATCTTTTTTGTAATGTGGTGACCAAAACTGGATGCAGTATTCTGAGTGTGGTCTTATTAGGGTTTTATAAAGCAATACTAATACTTCACATGATCTTGATTCTATGCTTCTGTTTATACAGGATTGCATTAGCTTTTTTGGCAGAGGCTGCACACTGCTGACTCATGTTTAAGTGATCAGAATGTTTAAGTGATTAGAATGCATCTAATCTGAGATGGTTAACATTGATGGATTCCCTCATTCACATTGTTAAAAAGGGTAAATACATGAACATGCATGTTGGTCATTTAATGGAAATGTACTTTATTCTCAGTCCTTGTATGGAAAAATGCCAATAATCGTGACTAGGTAGCAGATCTGAAGACTATCTCCCTCAAAAACTTTGCCATCAAAATCTGCATAATTCATAAGCTACATTGCAGAGTCCTACCCAAGACATACATAAATATTATAAACACTGAATAATTCTACTTCTCCGTATTTTGCAAGGCAATTATCTAGCCTCTGTTAATAGACAAGTATTAGGGAAAAGTGCATAAACATTTACACAAAGATACCCACAGACTTAAATTAATATAGTTTACATATTAGGAGAAAGTCTTCAAGGTTATATTAATAATAATAATAATAATAATAATAATAATAATAATAATATAATGGTGATGGTGATGATGATGGTGATGATGATGATGATGATGTTTGGTTCATTGACATTGCAATACCTGGTAGTGCACAAATTGTAGAAACACAGCAAGAAAAATCACAAAGTATCAGGACTTACAAATTGAAGTTGAGTGACTTTGGAAAAAGAAATTGTGTGTTATCCCAATTGTAATTGGAGCCCTTGGAGCAATACCTAAAGGGCTGCCTCACTATTTGGAAATCCTGAATTTATCAGATTTGAATACCCTGATTCTACAAAAAAACACCCTACTTAAAACAGATTATATCCTCTGACGCTACCTGAACAGTTCCTAGGTCCTTGGTTAGGACTTGAGCTGTTGAGTTGCCAACCAGCCCCAAAGGCTGTGAATCTCACTAAAGATTAAATAATAATAATAATAATAATAATAATAATAATAATAATAGATCAGGCACTATTTTGATTAAAACAGAAATCAAGAAAAAACCCTCTGCTATGCCCAATCCTAGATCTCAGTGGATGTATTTGCTCAGTTTTTTCCTATATTTGGAGCTAATTGTTCAGTTTAATTACAAAGATTCTATTAAAATCCTGTTCTTTAAGATCTCTACATCTCATCATGCATTAAGAAGAAATGTGACTGAAGCAGTGGAAGAAGCTGCATTCAGCAGGAGGAGGAGGAAGAGAAGGACAAGGAGAAAGAGTTGTGAGGCTAAGAAGATAAAATGAAAATGGAAGAAGCTGAAATAAGTGTGCTGTGTTAGGAGACATCAAAGTTCATACCGTGTTTCTTCAATCACAAAGATAAATAGCCCAATTCACTTCTCATTAACAGAAGATTTAGCTTGGTCAAGCACCATTAACTTCCGTGGGCTTAGTTGCGATTTACTCCAGAATAAATAGGAAAGAAAAGAAAGGAATTGGGTGTCAAGATTTATTCACAAACAAATCTTTTTTCAAGGACCAGTCTTTATCAATAAATGTTTGGGTGAAGAGGATCCTATAGGCTATAACTTTCCATCTGTGACAGAAGAAGGTTAAAAATGGTCAGGAGCTAAGATTTTAATGTGACCTTATGTCAAGATAATCTTTCCTGCATGTTCTAAAAGATGGTCAATTGGAAATGCAGAATTAAATGTATTCTGCACATCCTCAGATCTTTCAAAATTGAGGGGCCAAATTCTTGATGGAAAGAAATTCCATTTTTCAATTTTTACTACAGGAAGTTTTTTTCTCTCCAATTATTAAATTACGTATTGTATTTTGTGAGCTGTTCTTTGCACATCATAATTTGCACACATAATGTGTAGAAGATGTAATGTAAAATTCAGCCCAAGAAAAATGGCAACTAAGTAAATTTTCTAAGGACCAATTTCATCCTGCTTGCTTTCTTGCTAAGATTCTGCTCCGTTAAACTAAAAGTTGCATTAGTCTATTAGTCTACTAATTTGTCTACTAGTGTATTAGATTAACAGCCAGGAGACAGAGGCTTGTCTTCAGAGTGATCTCACAATTATTCAAGTTCCTTTATCAAATCATGACATCTCTAGCACAGACTTTAAAACAGATCTCAGAGATGGAGATGGAGATGGATTAACAGATTAACAGGTAGTCAGCATTGGAAGGGACCCTGTAGGTCATCTAGTCCAACCCCCCGCCCAAAGACAGAACAGAGATTCCATCAAATTGCCTTCAGAGCGAACCTTTGAAGCTGAACTTTTTACAGACCCAAAAAAGGCCATTCTAAACCATCTTCTCAGATATCTAGGTTTCAAAGCACTTTTAACCTGTTTCTCATGTGCATTGGTTTTTTAAAAAAATATTTAGGAACCTATATTAAAGTAACACAGACAGATGGTGATTGATCTTCTGGAGAGAAGTAACAATTTGCATAGGATCACTATTGATTCAAGATCAGAAAATGACCCATGAATTCCCCTAGGCACATTTGAAGACTTTATGGAACTTTCGCCCTCAAGAGATATGGGAATTCCAGCCCCAAGAACAGAGTTTGCAAAATCTTCCAAGTAATCCTGCCTTCCATGGAGGACCTGCACACTGCACAAGTCAAAAAGAGGACTGTGAAAATATCTACAGACATCTCACATCCTGGACATAAATTGTTTCAACCTCTACCCTCAAAACGATGCTATAGGGCACTGCACACCAGAACAACTAGACACAAGGACATTTTTTTCCCTGAATGCCATCACTCTGCTAAACAAATAATTCCCATAACACTGTCCAACTCTTTAGTAAGACTGTATTACTATTATTCTTCTCATCTTTCCTAGTACCTATCTCTTCCAACTTATGACTATAACTGTGTTGCTGTATCTTTACAATTTATATTGTTTTATTGTTCCCTAGTATGATTTCATTGCTTATTAGTAACCTATGACTATCAGTAAGTGTTGTATGTTATGATTCTTGATGAATGTATTTTATTTTTTCCAAGTGTGATGTTCAATCACACTGACTCTAAAGGTTGATTTTTCTTTGGGATAGGTATGCAACATTGAATCATTGCTAACTTTTTCTTGTAAACACCTCACTTGGCTTAGTTTGACTTTTAATGTTCTGATGCTCAAATTCTCCACTAAAATGATGCCTAATATCCCACATTGCAATGACATTGACATTGCAATGACCTTTGCAACTGATTTGCCCAGGGAGGGCTTGCTCTGGATACCGTCGGCCAGGCAATGTCGGCTGGCGGGTCCACGGGCTAGGGCCTTCTCTGTAGTGACACTGTCCCTTTGGAATATGCTCCCCGCGGAGATTAGAACCATCCCAAATCTACTTGCCTTCCGCAAAGCCATTAAGACCTGGCTTTGTCGGGGGGCATGGCATTGAGATCTTGTCCTTCCCCCGTGTATGTTTGGACTGATATGAATGAGTTTTTGTTTTTACATTGTATAGAAATTGTTTTTATCTTTTGTATGCCACTCGAGTTGGGGAAGTGAGGCGGGATATAAATTTAATAAATAAATAAATAAATAAATATGGAGGAAGATCAAGGATAACTTTAATTTCCCTTACTTATCTTTATCATGGGTTCATTCACAAGAAATATAAACTTGGTTCTTTTGTGAGTTTTCACTGAACTAATTGCTAAAATCTTTGCAGCACACAAGGTTGTAACTTTCATTTCATAGCAAAAAAAGGAATGCAAGTAATTGGTATAATTAAATTTAGTTTTAACTGTTTGTATTATGGCTTTTATGGATATTTTATAAACCCCTGGCAATCCATGTGGAGTTGGCACTATATAAATATTGGAATAAATGATAAATACCTGCAGTAGTAATGCAGAGATACACACAGAGAGAAAGAGACATTCTGATGAGAAGAAAATGAGTTACTGGCTGCAATTACTATTCAATTCAATATATGTTGCAGGGAAACAAGTGTATTTGCTTCAGTAAAACATCTGACATGTGACAAGTGGGTATCATAGATATGGGGGAAATAATTGATGCCCATAAAGGCTTAAGTCAGCTGTTTTACCTCTTTTTCTCCTTAATTTATGAGTTAAAAAAGAAAATGTCACAATGACATAGCTCTCAGTGCTGAGTAGAGAAATTGTCCTGAAGATGTTGACAACAAATTACAATATTGTGCTATAGATCTGTATATTTTTTTCCATGGTAATCACCTCTGAAGCTCTCATCCAGCATCACAAAGAGAATAAATCCTTGTTAAAAGATGTTTTAAAATAAAAAAAAATACATCTTTAAAAAAAGTAGAGAGCAAGGGGAGATTGGAACGTTTGTTAACACTTCTAAGCTTAGCGGGAGAAGAAATGTCAGGATGCCTGGTTGAGAAAAGATATAAAGGCTTGTGCTAAATAGAAGAGGAAGGTAAACAGAAGAGGAAATCTTTTGATATGGCATATTTTGAAATTGCATCCTTTGAAGTTGTTCATATCACTTGTACTATGTGTTCAAATTTCATATTTGGGGTGGTGGGTGATCCAAGTCCACCAAAGAAAACTCAATATATTTAAGGATTTATTTTTCATCCTTACTCATTTTTCCCCATATCCCCCTTTCTTTATGGTGCAGGGTATTTTGCTTATTCCATACCATTCCTTCTCTGTTCCTCATTTTTAAATTAATATACAGGGAGTCCTCAACATGACTGCAATTGAGCCCCAAATTTATGTTGTTACATGAGACATTTGTGAAGTGAGTTTTGCCCCATTTTATGACTTTTTTGCCATGTTTGTTAAGCGAATCACTGGTTAAATTAGGAATGTGGTTGTTAAGGGAATCTGGTTTCCCCATTGACTTTGTCAGAAAGTCACTGTCAGGATTCTGGCAGTTACTCCAATTAAATCATGAGCCTCGAGCCACACTCCCAACTCTAAAAAAGATTTATTTGAAGTTAACATTCTATGTCAGGCACTAACCTGGGCGTAGCCAACTCTGAGATACGTAATTCGCTTTCATCCTTGATCCTGCTTCCCCCCCACACCCCTCTGGGTGTATCATCCAATGAAAAATGTCCATAGACAAGAGTCATCAATCATGCCCTCCAATTAGATTTTTGCGCGGCAGAAGCTTCAGTCATCTAATCAGTCTTTGAAGAAAATATGAATGGAATGTACTTTCGATTCCACACAGCTGCCTGTTCTTTGAAACTCCATCTCTTCTTTCTGTTGTCAACTATAAAACATGTATACAAAATGTTTTATGAGTTGACAGTCACAAAATGGGATCACGTGACCCTGGGACACAGAAACCATCATAAATGTGAGTCAGTTGCCAAGTATCCGAATGCAAATCACATGACCATGGGGATGTTGCAATGGTCATAACTGTGAAGAATGATCATAAGTCATTTTTTTTCAATGCCGTCCTGTGTAACTTTGAATGGTCACTACACAAACTGTCAAGGACTTCCTGTATTAAACGGGGAGAGCAAAGTTGTTCAATCTCAATGAGTTGGAAAAGGTCTTCATTTTGAACTCAACCTCTATCTGTCCTACCAGGTAAACTTAGACAGGAAACATGATCAGATGAGCTAATTCTACTCTATTGTGAGGCTGCATTAACAGAGTCCTTCAAATCTGAAAGTACAAAACTCCCACTCTCTCATAAGGTAAAGGTTCCCCTCACACATACGTGCTAGTTGTTTCCAGTTCTAGGGGGTGGTCTCATCTCCGTTACAAAGCCGAAGAGCCAGGACTGTCCGAAGATGTCTCTGTGGTCATGTGGCCGGCATGACTAAACACTGATAGGCACACGGAACACTGTTACCTTCCCACCAAAGTGGTCCCAATTTTTCTACTTGCATTTTTATGTGCTTTCAAACTGCTAGGTTGGCAGAAGCTGGGACAAGTAACAAAGGCTCACTCCATTACACGGTGCTAGGGATTCAAACTGCCAAACTGTTGACCTTTCTGATTGACAAGCTCAGCATCTTAACCACTGAGCCACCACGTCCCTCTTCATAATCAATTATGGTGGGTCCATCCTAAGTTTCTTTCTCCAATTGTTGAACAACTGTGGGCTTCTCCTTCTCTCTTGTCTAATTGTTTCTTAGACAGAATCTCTTCCACTCATCCTTCATGGTCATTCCCACGTACCATTACAACCTCCTACTTAGTGTAGAAACCTAAATTAAAGAATCCCTGGTAGATGGTAGATGGGTTCTTCAGGAGCTTCTATAGCAACATACTCAAACTGGTAGTATCTTAGGAAGCCCCTATGCTTACTGCATATATTGTCAAATAAGTCCATCTGCAGATAAGCTAACCCATAATGTCCCAAAGGTACTTTTTGAAGAAGCAAATGGGCTTTGTGATTTTTCTTTGAAGGTTTTTCACTTCTCATCCAAAAAGCTTCTTCAGCTCTGACTGGATGGTGGGGAATCCAATCAGAGCTGAAGAAGCTTCTTGGATGAGAAGTGAAATGTCTTCAAATAAAAACCAGAAACTCCAGTTGTCTCTTGAAAAAGCCCCTTTGGGGCAACTATGACCTGGAACACTGAGAATCTCCATAGATAATTAACCCATACTGTTTTAAGCCATGAAGGACTGAAATATTCTTCATGGAACTTTGACAAGTCTTCTGTCTAGGTGAGGGACAATAAAGACAATTGCTTAGAAGAACCTCAGCATATCTTTCTTGATTTTTACAACCTAACATGGGCTCAGATATCCAATGCGGACATCAATATTCGTATTTCAAATTATGTAAGCTTGTTCTTCTACATAGAATGATCTGTTGGTGAAGTGCATGGAGGATGACATGACCATCACTGTTTCCCAGCTTGAAGGAGAACATTAACAGCAGGTTCTCACAGTCCCTATGTGAAAATCCATGCATCCATGGCAGGCTTAAGTAGGATGCATATCAAGATTTGATGTACTTCACACTCTCTGAAATAACAGTGCGCACTTCAAATGTAGGTGCAATTATGTATTTAAAGGTTACTGAACAGCTTCACACACAGTCACTTATAGGTCGGCCATGTCATGGAGCCTATTATTAGTTGCCATTACCATGAAAGACAGGCTGAAGGAAAGTTTCCCAGGTAATTGCTAATGAGGGCATGTGTAATTTGGTCCACATTGTTTGATGAATGATGTACTGTATTTTTCTCCTCTGTCACTCACAGGGGGAGCAGGTTGCAAAAGCAACCTTTTTAAATTGAACAAGTTTAAGAAGAAAAGAAAAAAAGAAAATTCAAATCAAATTTAACCAAACCACAAAAGATACGCTGCTGTGGAGTCCCCTGGTGCTTAAGTGCTAAGAGACTACACATCCCTTGTAGGAGGAACAAGCTAAATGAACAAATAGTAAGCAGAATTAAGAAGAGATGCAAGAAAAAGTCATTTTGGTCTAGTGCAGGGCTGTCAAATTCACAGCCCTCAGGCCAGATGTGTCATGTGCTGGCCATGCCCAAGTCTAGTTTAGTGAAGGGGGAAAAAGTCTTGATGCATCATGTGACACTGCCATGATGCCATGAGTTTGACACCCCTGGTCTAGTGGTTAAGGCACTAGGCTAAAAAACCAGAAGAACATGAGTTCTAGTCCTGCCTTAGCCATGAATGCCAGCCAGATTGACTTTGGGCCAATCACCAGAAGACTGGGAGTTCTAGTGCCACCTTAGGCATGAAAGCCAGCTGGGAGACCTTGGGTCAATCCCTCTCTTACAGTCCACTTCACTTCACAGGATTGTTATCATGGGGAAAATAGGAAGAGACAGGTGTGTTGGATATGTTCACCTCCTTGAGTTGTTTGTAAAAATCAATAAAGTTAGGAAATAAAGTGTTAAGTTTGCATGAAGAGTCAGATGCGAAGAGCTTCAGTGAAGAGTTTATTTAGTGACTACAGCTCGAATGGACCCGACTTGGCTGGGCTACAGCTGCTTCTTATAGCCAGCAGCCGTAGTTGCCAACCAATCAGAGTGCAGGGTTTTCCCACACTTTTTAAACCAATCTTATTTGACATTTTACAAGAACAATTCAAACTAAACCAATGACATTCAAACCTACATACATAACATAAAGTAAATAAATAAACCAAATGAGAATGGTTATTGAGAATGGTCATTTGTAAAAACTAGAGATGAATTTGGTAGCCTTCTATCTCAAGAGAATTCCTTCCTTCCTTCCTTCCTTTCTTCCTTCCTTCCTCCCTTCCTTCCTTCTTCAATTTCTATAGTTGCCGAACTCAGCAAAGTGACTCTTGGCAGCTTACAATTCTAAAAAACATAAAACAATGAAAAAAACATTAAAACAATAAGAACATCCAAAAATTAAATAAGAACAAATGGCAGCCATGATTGTTCATCAACAAATAGTAAAGTCAAGTAATTCTTTTTTATTTATTTATTTTATTTGATTTTCAATTAAATACATTTCTTGGTGCTTAATAAACATCGTGTTGTCTGGGTATTTAATTTGCTTAACAATACAAATTACATTGGTAAAATAAATTCCATGTTTGATAATACTTTACATCCTTTTTCTGTTTAATTTTCATTGTCAATGTATCCATTTCTCCACAATCTAATATCTTCTTTCTGTACAGAAAGTCAAGTTATTCTGAGCCCCAGGCCCAGGTAGCTCAGTTCTGAAAGCCTTGCAAAAGGCAAAAAGGGTTGGGGCCATTCTATTCTCTGAGGGGAAATTATTCCATAAAACAGGGGCTACAACAGAAAAGACCCATCTTCTAGTTCCTACATTTAGGATGACAGGACTTGTAGGATCCCCAATCTGTTGGATCATGTTGGATCGATAGACTCTTTGGAAAACAACAGCCCTTCAGTTCACCTGGTCCCAATTCATGTAGAGCAATAATGGGCTTACATCCATGTGATTAATCTGAAATTCTGATATTGCAACTCTCCACATTAGGATTCCTATGTAAATTGTTTTTTAATCATTTTCTGTCCAGTGTCATTGCTCACCACACACACACATCAACAAATTCTCATTCCATTTTCTGCACAACACAATTTAATGATGACTTTCTATCATGATCATTTCATCAGGTTGTACAGCATGAATTGCAATGTGTGCAGGCCTTAAATTATTACTTTTTTCAGCTGAAAGATTTTACAATTTATTATTTTTACTTCCTTTTGCTTATCCCCACCCCCACATATCTCTAAATTGGATACGAAGATTATTAAATGTCTTCAAAAGATTAGAAATTGAACATAATACATTGTAGGTCTAGTCTTGAAATCTCTGTTTGAACACTGTCAGATGGAAATTTCTTACCTCTGGTGTGATTAACAAGCAATGCTTTAGAAAGACAGGTTGTTGGCACACAGCATCATTTCAAAATATTCCACTGCCTGCTGTTCAGGCTTAAATCTATTTATAACCTAATCCAATCCAATTTTAAAATAATTCAATTTAATCTAATCAATTATGCATTTGGGAGACAATGTATGGGGCTGAGCGAAAATGCCCTATCTAGCCAGATCCCATAGTACAGTACGAAATTCCCTTCTTAAAAAAAGAAGAAAAGGGGAAAAAAGAATTCAGACACCTGCCAAGAGAAGTAACAAAGAAAAGAAAAGAAAATAGTAGTTAGAAGAAACTTTTGAGAAAGATTCAAAAATGCTTCTAAGCATGCTCGTGTGCTGTGCTATGCACTAAAAATGCTTGCTGTTATAAATTTAGATTGCCCTTAAAAAAATCACCATCACTGTTGGATAATATACTGTGTCTCACCTCTTCTCTTCTCTTCTCTTCTCTTCTCTTCTCTTCTCTTCTCTTCTCTTCTCTTCTCTTCCCTCTGTCTCTCTCTGTCTCTCTCTGTCTCTCTCTCTCTCTCTCTGTGTCTGTCTCTCTCTGTCTCTGTCTCTCTCTGTCTCTCTCTCTCTGTATATCTGTCTCTCTCTGTCTCTGTCTCTGTCTCTCTGTGTCTCTCTCTCTGTATATCTGTCTCTCTCTGTCTCTGTCTGCTGTATCTCTCTGCTCTGTCTCTCTCTGATCTCTCGTTCTCTCTTATATCTGCTCTCTCTGTCTATCTCTCTCTGTATATCTGTGTCTCTCTGTATATGCTGTCTCTCTGTGTCTCTCTCTCTGTATATCTGTCTCTCTCTGTCTCTGTCTCTGTCTGTCTCTGTCTCTGTCGATATGTGATATCTCTGTGCTCTGTATGCTCTGTCTCTCTATGTATATATCTCTCTATATATATGTCTGTCTCTCTGATCTGTCTCTGTCTGATAATCTCTGTCGATCTATCTCTCTGTATATCTGTCTCTCTGTCTCTGTCTCTGTCTGTCTCTGTCTCTCTGTGTGCATCTCTCTCTGTTTCTCTGTCTCTCTCTGTCTCTGTCTCTCTCTCTCTCTGTCTCTCTCTCTGTATCTCTGTCTCTCTCTGTCTCTGTCTCTCTCTGTCCCTCCCCCCCCTGTTGTGTATGTGTGTGGCTTGTGAAGGTACTAGACTTCCCTCCCCACCCCAATTCCACAATCAAGATATATTCTTTCCATATCACCTTGAGTGACATTTCTTTAGAAACGTCCCCCCTGAGGAATCAGTGAAGAAAGTACATTCTCAGCCTATTGTACTGTGCTTCAAAATATTATTGAAATATTGCACTGCCAAGCTGAAATGATGGGTTAGATGCAGACCTGTTTTCATACTGACAAACATGTTACAGAACAATGGAAGTATAATTTGGAAGCCGGGTTCTTTTCTGGTCCAAATCTCTTATTGCTGAGACCCCCAGGGGTTGGAAGAGAGGAGACAAATTTTTAAATTGATCTGAGGTGATGGGTGAGTGAATTATCTTGCAAGCTGTTCCTTTAATTGATGTGTAGGTTCCCCCTGCCTTGTATTCTGTGCTTCCCTAGTTCCTGTGTTATCACAAGCAAGGGTCGTGATAAATTCTGGAAGAACATTGTGTATTTTAGAGCATTTTTCAGCTTGTTTCAGCTACTGACATTAGTGAATTCTTCTCTGTTACAGAACAATGCTTTTTTTCAGTGAATTGGTAAGTATCAGTAGACATGAGTATCAATACATATGTTATACAATGATTCAGTAATATAAACCAAATATTATCATAATTCTATAGTAATTCAGTAGTAATCCTAAAGACAATTTTATCTCCTGAACTGGAAGCTCTAAGAGTGGATCCTTCAAGGAATTATGTATCCTGCTTGGATCCAAATAGAAAGTTGCATCACATGAATTGCTGAAACCATGGCTATTTGGAGCAAATAAATGTTCATCTTGAATCACTACACATGGCCCTGAGCAATCTCTTTTTGGCTTTCCAGGACAGTGGTGACCACACCAAATCACAATGACACCACAAGAATCTCCTGTGCAATGAAGTCATCAGAAAATTATTTATTTCAAAGATTTAGATGGCCGAAGGGCACCTCAACATCTTTGTGTCTTAAAGTCTGATGTGAGGATGTACCCCATAAAATGCCCATTTGTGGGCATATCAGTGGTGGGATTCAAAAAGTTTTACTACCGGTTCTGTGGGCATGGCTTGGTGGGTGTTGCTTGGTGGGCGTTGCAGGGAAGGTTACTGCAAAATCCCCATTCCTTCCCCACCCCACTAACCTGCTTTTCAGCTCCGTTCTCCTGTGCAGGGCAACCAAAGAAGACCCAGCCGATCAGCTGGGACTCAATGGGAAGCAGAGAATAGATGGGGCTGGGGCCAGTCAGAGGTGGTATTTGCCGGTTCTCCAAACTACTCAAAATTTCCACTATCGGTTCTCCAGAACTGGTCAGAACCTGCTGAATACCACCTCTGGGGAAAGTGCTGTAGGGACATTTCCTAAGCACCACCTGATCATGATGATGTAGGAGGACAGGCAGAGCCTGAAGGCAGAGTCAAATGAGGAATCAACCTAGAGTCCAACATCTAATGCCTCTTGAATTGCATTAACTATTTTCTAGCCCCAATTTAGTGCTGATCATTAGTTGACTAGATTCTTCTGTACAGACATGAGCAATAAACAAGTTTAACTAGAACTTGATATGTGGTTCCAATCCTTCATGCCTGACAGACAACAGGAAAAGGACAGCTGATATTTTTATTTATTTATTTATTTATTTATTTATTTATTTATTTATTCATTTATTCATTTATTTATTTTATTCATTTTACAAAGAAATATTTACTTGTTTGTCAAACATGTACAAGATAACACGTATAAGCATGAACATAAACAAGAGCAAAGGAAGTAAATACAGATAAATGGGAACAGTAGGACAGGGACGGTAGGCACACTGGTGCGCTTATGCACATCCCCTTTAAGGTCCTCTTAGAAATGGGGTGAGGTCAACAGTTTGAGGATGAAGCTGTGAGGGGCTGAGGCTGTAACCACAGAGTCAGGTAGGGCATTCCAGGTGTTGACCATTCTGTTACTGAAGTCGTATTTTCTGCACTTGAGTTTGGAGCGGTTTAGCTTGAGTTTGTATCGGTTGTTTGCCCATGTACTATTGTGGTTGAAGCTGAACAAGTTGTTGACAGGCAAGATGTTATAGCAGGCAATTTGAACTATACTTAGATCAGATCACAGGTGGAGCAGTTCCAGATTGTCCAGGCCCAGAATTTTGAGCCTGGAGGCATAGGAAATTCTATTGTGAGTGGAGGAGTGGAGTACTTTTCTCAAGAAATACTTCTGAACCCTCAATTGTGTTAATGTCCGATATACAGTGTGGGTTTCCCCTACTTTGAGTTAGGAAGCAAAAGAGCTCCATTATTTCAAATTAGTATTTAACGGGCCTTGGTGGTGCAGGCTGTTAATAGCCTAGCACTTAAGTTCCAGCTGCCTGTAATTATTGCAGGCTCGAATCCCACCAGGTTCAAGGTTGACTCAGCCTTCCATCCTCTCGGGGTAGGTAAACTGAGGACCCAAGATTGTTGGGGGCAATAAGCTGACTTTGTAAAAATGCCGCTTAGTAATAAGCAGGCATATACAATGGAAGGAAGGCTATTGCTGAGCGCATTGGGTTGTATCCCAAAAATTGTAAGCCGCCCTGAGTCTCTGGAGAAGGGCGGGATATAAATATGAATTAAATAAATAAATAAATAAATAAATAAATAAATAAATAAATAAATAAATAATAGAACCAGAAAAACCTGGAAATTCCTCCCCAACCCATCTGAAACCCAATCTTAGTGGTTACAGTGCACTATTACAGGCAAACTCTGCCCAGAGACTGGAGTTTGATCCTGATGGGACTCAAGGTTGACTCAGCCTTTCATCTTTCCGAGGTAGGCAAAATGAGGAACCCAGATTGTGGAGGGCAACATGCAAATAATGCTTCTACATTGTAAACTGCCCAGAGAGTGCTGCAAAGGGCTATGGGTATATAAGTCTGTATACTATCACTATCTGCATGCTTAATATGATTTCTTCCACTTTTTTTTAGCTTTTATCTTTTTTCAAAATCTTAAGTGTATATGTTAGTCACCAAAAGGTTAAGTGTCTCTCTTTTAGAGAAATCAAAACCATTTTTCTTCACTTTTTACATAAAAGGCTCTCCTGGATCCCAATTCCTTTAATTCTGTTTAAGAGAAGTATCCACACCGTGATCACAAGGAACATACGAACTTTGATATACGCACATTTAAATGCAGCATTCATTTTGCAATGCACTTCTTTGTTATCTTGCTTTTAGTTTGCATTTAAAGCCCACAACACAACAGTATCCTTTTTGACTGCTGAAAAGTTATTGCTGTTGCTAGAATAATTCCCATCGTATTTGGCGCCTTAAAATTTTATGCTCTGTATACACATCTCTCGGTGTTTATTTGATCAATTATTTTTATCCTGTTGTTTGGCATTTCTTTATGAAAAAGAATAAAAGATGTGAAGTTGAACTGTGATGTTGAGTTTTGTCTCCTTTTTTTTATCGTATCCCAAAAAGAGAAAGAAAAGAAATATATATAGTGGTGCATATATTTTTTTAGATCAAAGAATGCCAAGTTATGGCTTGATGTTTGATTTGAAAAATCTGAGCAAGAATAACTCTGTTTGAATTTCCAATCTGTAGAAGAAAAACTGTCAAAAACATGAAAGGGGGAGGGAAAAGAGGGGGAAAAAACTATATGCTTGTTGTAGCTTTCCTTTCCAAATGAATTACAAAATTGGACTGCTGCTGTTTTGAACTACCCTAGCTCCTATGCCTTTTAAAACTTCCTAGATTTCCATATAATAAAAAGTTAGTTTTCTCCTTGTTCTGTTTCATTAGAACCTTCCTTATCTATAAGGGATGAACCCAATACAAGAGGGACACATTCAGATATTATTTAGGGATAGACGTCTTCTTGGTGGCCTGCCAACCCTGAAGCTGGCCTGAGTGAGGCCATTTTTGAGAATTCAGCGCTGACACACTGGAGAAGAATGACAGAGAGGACGGAATAGTGATAGTTGGGGTACTATAGTCAAAACAAAATACTTTCTCTTGGGAATCAAGGACATTCGTGCAGGCGTTCGGAAGGAGGGGACTGATGTCACCTAGCAACTGAATTGTATCCTGATTGGTTGTTTTGGGAAAGTGACAAATGTTTATTTTTAATTAGGTGGAAACTGTGGGAATATTCAGAGTTGGTTTTCACCAGTCTGTGCCAATATGACATATCCAATAAACTTTGGATATGAATAAACTATTCTTTGAGCAATCTACATGCCTCCGAGTTTAGTTTGCTATGGGTATGTATTACTTGGAACCCTGACATGGCCTTTATTAGATGATGTCCAGTAGGACAGAGGTCCCCAACCTCCAGAAATTGTCCAGGACCAGACCATGGCCATTTGGAACTGGGCTGCACAAGTGGCGGGCAAGCATGTGCATGCCCACCTCCACTTGCACGATCAATGGGCGAGCACACCCACCACTTGTGAAATGAAGCTGTGCATACCTGGAAACATTCCCTCTCCTCACCCCCACTGCCAATGGTCAAGAAAGCAAGAAAGGTTGGTGACTGCAAGAATTATGAGATGGACTTTGACAGGTTGGCCTTGTTTATTTCTTGAATTCTCAGTAATGCTGGAGACATCAATTATCACATTCTCTTCTCTTAGTTATGCAAGGCTGGAGTAAGAGACATCAGTGTTTAAATGGTTTTAAAGTTTGTCAAGAGAAATCATGCCTTCAGTAGATATGAAATCAGCATTTGCCACCCCCCAGTAACATCTATATGAATCATTAAAAACCTTTGAGGAAAACATCTTCAATATCAAAATGACTTTCATATTTCTCTTTTAGATCTGGGTTTTGCTCTTTTAGATCTGGGTTTCATTCTCTTTTATATGTGGGTTTTGTTATGTATGCAGAGTTTGAATTGATTGGTTGTTCTTGTAAAGTGTTTGAAATCATTGGTTTAAAAGTGCGGGAAAACCCTGCACTCTGATTGGCTGTCAGCCGAGGCAGCCGGCTATAAATAGCTGCCTCAGCTAAGCCAAATCGGGTCCGTTCTGAGCTGAAGTCACAATAAACTTTGAGTTGAAGCTCTCTGCGACCTGCCTCTCTATGCGAACTTAACAGGTTTCACTCTCTTTTAGATCTAGGTTTTGTTCTCTTTTAGATCTGGGTTTTCCTCTTTTCCAAATCCGGATTTTGTTCTCTTTTAGATCTAAGTTTTGTTCTCTTTTAGATCTGGGTTGTGCTCTTTTCCAGACCCGGATTTTATTCTCTTTTAGAACTAGGTTTCTCTTTTTTAAGTGGGTTTCTCATTCTCTTTTAAATTTTAGTTTTGCTCTCTTTCAGATCTGGATTTTTCTCTTGTTTAGATCTGGTTTTAGGTCCAGATTAGGTCTCTGGATGTAGTGACAGGCTGGATGAGGGCAAAAGAATGAGGCTGAACCTTGGTAAAATTAAGATTTATGATGGAGGGTACTATTGATTGATTCAGGACTTTGCTTGTTTGGATAGGTTTGCTCTTTCTTCCTTTTAGAACAATACAGAGTCTGGGAATGTTTCTAGATTCTTCAAGTGTGAGATAGCGATTAGGATGCTGGGATACAGAGCAGGGAAGGTATGAGTCAAGTCTATCCTCACTATATACTTTGAGGCTCATAAAACTCATGGGGTGGTTTGGAGGCAGATTTCTTTCTAGGAGCTACTCTGCAAAAAAAAAATTGGAAGAAAGGGAGTAAGCAAATCTAACAAGCAACCTCAGTTGCTGAGATTCCTCTTTGATGTTTTTTTAAGAGCTACAACCTTGCCAGATGAGAGGAAGCAGCCTGTTCATTGCTAACCTCAGCACTGGCCTACTGTGAAAGCAGACGATCTGTAATATTGAAATGCAAGTCTTTTTTCCTTCTATAATCCCAGTTCCCATCCTAGCTGTTGGTTTCATGGTGTCGTCGTTTCGAACCCTTCTAGAAGCCAAGGAGACGGTGTTCCATACGTCAACGAGGCAGAGTGACATTTTAGAAACTTAGCTTGAACTCGCTCAGAGAAAAATGGGATCGAACCGAAAATGATAATTAAGCCAACGAAAGAAGGAAGTCAAGCAAAACATTTTTTTAAATTATTTATTTATTTATTATTTATTTATTTTGTCAAGCGATGATAAGATAACCGGTATAAGTTTAAACATAGTTATGAATACATGAAATGGATACATATAAGAAAAATAAAAAGAAACAATAGGACATGGACGGTAGCCATGTTGGTGCGCTTATGCACGCCCCCTACAGACCTCTTAGGAAAGGGGTGAGGTCAATAGTAGACAGTCTAAAGTTTTTGGGGTTTGGGGAAGAAACCACAGTCACTTTTGCTTTTTTTTTTTCATTCTGCACCTCTCAGGAAGAGCTCAGATCTAGATAGCTCAATTTGCATATGACAGGCCTCATCATTAAAGAGAGAAATGATAAAAAAGGTTTGGCTTTTTTTTTTTTTTTGCTATGAGGTTTATAGGAAAGAGGTAAGATACTTGATTGCCTAACAGATTGATGATAACCATTGATGCAAGTAGATTCGGTTTTGTTTAGCAGTCAGCAAATGGCATGTGATGGGATGAGATATCCTTCAGATGGATTGAACCGCAGTAGCATTATTGCATCTGTAATTGCCTTATGCATTGCTATTTGCCTTGAATTATCACCGAGTATTTTTTTCCAGAGCCTCGTTTAATGCTCGTTATGGTTTTCCTGCAAAGAATAACTGCTGCCCTTCTTTAAAATGGAGGTGCAGTCAGAGAAGACAAGGTAACATTCTGAATGGGTAGCATTCAGCAGCATAAAAGGGGGATTAAAATACTATTATTTAAGGAGAGCTTTCTCTGCAGAGAGATGCTAGCAATGGTTTAAAGAGGCAGTCAGCTCGGATGCAATGCTATCTATAGAATGTTTACGCTGAGTTAATTTAGGAAACTGAAACACAACAGAGGTGTCTTTTGCTGGAATCCGGTAAAATATTTTCGATTAAGAGCCTCTTAGATTTGCTTGGTTGCTGCATAATTGGAGGCACCCCTGATTTCTAATGTGAAAAGCATTTCAGGAGTATAGATTGTTTTCAGGATAAGTACTCCCCATAGCATGCTGAAAAAGCAGACATTTTGAGTATAGCACGAGAAAACAATAAAAGATCTTTCTTTAAATTAGATATCTGCAAACAGTTGGTTTTAATGAAGAGTAGGGGATAAATCTGGCTAATATTGAGCTTAAAAAAAATCCCTTAGAAAAATGCTTTCTGAGAATTTCCTCCTCTTTGTCTCATATTTTAGAAAATGAAAGCCACTGCAGAATGTTCAGTGAATATTCTCTATGTTTATTGTTTATTTGGAAGGAGGCTACAATTATCTTACCCAATTATCAAGAATTATTTTAAGAACATAAAGAACACAAGAATAGCTATGATTGATCAGGATCTAGAATCATCTAATTCCAATTGTTCAGAACTTCCCCTTGTGCAGCATGTTTTTTTAATGACCCTGTAATCCTTTTCATCAAGGTGGAGTTGGAGCAACTGAATAGTGCTGAGTGTTTACTGGCCAGATGCCCTTCCTAACACCTATGTGAAGCTCACAGCATTTTTTTTTCTTTGTGCCCAAGGAGATAAATATCTGCAGCCACCAAGGATCAAACTCACAGCCTCCTGATTGTGTGTCAAGATTCTAGGCCACTGTGTTGCTCTATGTGCTATAGTTTTATTAATAATCAATTAATTTCAGATCTTCTTATGTCCTTCAAATTTGCTTACCTCTCCTCAGGACCTCTCTTTCATGGCAATGTATCTCCATGAAATATGTAATAATTAATAATATGGTTGCTGTGGAACTCTTAAATACAGTGTAGTTCTGTTAAACTCTACTTTCAGGCAAAGAAAACCCAGTTGTTTTAATTAGGTGTCTCATAATTAAGGAGATTATTAGACTGATTTAATCTAACACCATGTTTTCAAACCAAAGTGGATTTGCACATAAAGTTGCCCATTTCCTGTTCATTGATGGGTTTTATAGAACAGTTTGCTTGATGTAAGACAGAGCAGGGCATGCTGGTCATGTTACAGAACATTCAGCATTCTTACTGTTCCTACAGGACAAATTTTGTGAGACAAAACAGAGAAAAAGTCAGTCAGATGAAAAAAAAATACAGGGTAGAGAAGCTATATATTATGAAGACAGAGATGGAAACAGGATATCTTCTGTGGAAATATAATGCAGGGGTTCAGGAGTGATTCAGTGAAAAAATGGAAGATGGAGTCCAGATTTGTCTTGATATGTCAAATACATTGATTTAGCTGAAAGACGAATCCTCTCTTAAAGTGGAAGAACTCGAACTACAGCACAAGGCAGATATTTATACATTTTCTTTGCTTTCACTTGGTCGCATAAGAGGAAGCTGACACACAACAGATAAGATATAGAAATATAGAAATTATAAAAATACTCAAGCACACCTTCTGTGGTTTTGGTCACATGCCTAATCCACAGGCTAATGGTTTCCTTTGGAATTTTCCATGGCCTCAAGAGCCTGTAGAGGCCTAAACTTTAAATTCTGCTATCCCAGCATATGTTCCCTTTTGTCAATCATCAAACTCAAGAATCAGATAACAGATAATCAGAGTTGGAAGGGGCCTTGTAGGTCATCTAGTCCAACCCCCTGCCCAAGCACCATTTCTGACAAATGACAGTCCAATCTCTTCTTGAAAGTCTCAAGTGATGGTGCTCCCACAACTTCCGAGGGCAACTTCTGTTCCATGGGTTGATTGTTCTCACTGTCAGAAAATTTCTCCTTATTTCCAGGTTGAATCTCTCCTTGTTCAGTTTCCATCCATTATTCCTTGTCTGGCCTTCGGGTGCTTTGGAAAGTAGCTTGACCCCTTCCTCTCTGTGGCAGCCCCTCAAATATTGGAAGACTTCTATTATGTCTCCCCTGGTCCTTCTCTTCACTAGACTGGCCATGCCCAGTTCCTGCAACCGTTCTTCATATCTTTTAGTCTCCAGTCCCCTAATCATCCTGGTTGCTCTTCTCTGAACTTTTTCTAGAGTATCAACATCTTTTTTGTAATGTGGTGAACAAAACTGGATGCAGTACTCCAGGTGTGGTCTTACTAAGGCTTTATGGAGTGGTATTAGTACCTCCAATTGATTCCTGATCAACACAACGAATATGCAACCCTAACCAAAGCTTTCAACTAAGCAGTGTTTCAGCAATGATCTGAGGAAGAAAAGGTCTAACTTGGAGAAAACCATAGGAAGAATGAAGTTATGAGCCTGGGAAGGCTTAAGGGCATAAATCCAGAAGAGTATATTTTGGATGGAATGGATAATTCTACTCTCCCCATTTTGCATTCATTTGGAATGATTGGAAATATTGTGTAATTTCTTCTGTGCATCCATAATTTTACCATCAGAAACTTCAAACCTAAGACACAGTGGACTATTCCAGTTCTCAAGACCACGCACATTAATTTACTATCCATTCTTTATGAAATGAACCACTTGTGATTTCGGTTACATCGAACATTATTGATCCAAAGTTTAAACTCTGATATAAGAATATTAGATTAGAAAACAGAGTTGGAAGGGACCTTGGAGGTCTTCTAATCCAACCCACTGCTTAGTCCAGAAACCCTACTCCACTTCAGACAAATGGTTCTCCAATCTCTTCTTAGAAACTTCCAGTGTTGGAGTATTCACAACTTCTGCAGGCAAGTTGTTCCACTGATTAATTGTTTTCACTGTCAGGAAATTTGTCCTTAGTTCTAAGTTGCTTCTTTCCTTAGTTGGTTTCCATCCATTGCTTCTTCTCCTGTCTTGAGGTGCTTTGGAGAATAGCTTGACCCCCTCTTTTTTGTGGCACCCCTGAGTTATTGGATCACTGCTATCATGTCATCCCTAGTCCTTCTTTTCATCAAGCTGGACATACCCAAACTAGACACATATTCCCCCTGATGTTGTTAGATGGTTACTTTTAACATTCTTCCCTGCTGTTGGGGAAGGCTGAGTATCATGGCCTTGGTAACATCCCACACCTGCATCTCTTATGTTTTATATATGGAAAAGCTATAAATAAACCTTTTAAAATTAAATAAACATTGTTCTAATATCATGTCACAGAAGAATGGGCTGTTTGTTTGTTTGTTTGTTTATCATAAGTCTATTCTCACTCTATAAAGCAGCCCTTGAGCTCTTATTATATTAAGTGAGATATTTGGAGATACCACCTATTAGAATAAAACATTATTACAAGAAGAAAATTGAGTGTCTCGTATGTCACCACTATTGTGAGGACATTATAATTATAAATGTATTCCCTAAACGTGAAAAGCTGGCCATGAAATGACAAATATTTGTTGGGGTAAATGTTGTGATAATGAATAATATTCCTCTAGCCATTATGGGGAGTCTGTTCTCTTTTTTTCCCTCAGGTACCCTCTCCTTTATTGCATTATTTTAAAAAAACATATGTTGTCAACAAGTAAACATGATTCCACTTCTTAAAATGACACTACCGTCTTAAGGGCGCTCATAGAAAAATTCACTTGTGAATGAAACGCAACTCTTTGACATAAATTTAAATATGTTGCCTGCCTCCTTGGGGTATTTCCACTTCATTGCTTGTCACATCAAGCAAAGTTATTACACCTGATTAAATACCTCTAACAGATCTTCTGTCAATATATAATTGACCTCACACAAGAAGGTAGAACATGGTGCAGGTATCTTCATGCTCTTCAAGACCAACTGCTTTCATCTTGGCCTATTAAGCTCCTCTCCTTACGGGAGCTTAATTCTTAAAGAATTAAGCAGTGGTTAGAGTGCAGAGGTTAGAGTGTAGTACTGCAGGCTACTTCTGTTGACTGCCGAATCCTGCAATTTAGCAGTTCAAATCCCACCAGGCTCAAGGTTGACTCAGCCTTCCATCCTTCCGAGGTGGGTAAAATGAGGAGCCAGATTGTTGGGGGCAATAGGTTAACTCTGTAAAACCACTTAGAGAGGGCTGTAAAGCACTATAAAGCAGTATATAAGTCTAAGTGCTATTGCTATTGTTATTAACTATTTAGAAAAATTTTAAGCCTGTTCAGTTTACAGAATAGAATTCTGGCAAAGCATCATATTTAAACTTATAAACATTTTATTTTATTTTATTTTATTTTATTTTATTTTATTTTATTTTATTTTATTTTATTTTATTATTTTATTTTATTTTATTTTATTTTATTTTATTTTATTTTATTTTATTTTATTTTATTTTATTTTATTTATCAAGTGATTATTATTTAACAGGTATAAGTATAAACATAGTTATGAATTCATGAAATGGATACGAATAACAAAAAAAAGAAAAAAATAGGACAGGGATGGTAGGCACATTGGTGCGCTTATGCACACCCCCTACAGACCTCTTAGGAAAGGGGTGAGGTCAATAGTAGACCGTCTAAGGTTAAAGTTTTTGGGTTTTGGGGAAGAAACCACAGAGTCAGGCAGGGTATTCCAGGCATTGACCACTCTGTTGCTGAAGTCATATTTCCTGCAATCAAGTTTGGTGCGGTTAACCATGAATTTGTATCTATTGTGTGCTCTTGTATTGTTTTGGTTGAAGCTGAAGTATTCATTGACCAGAAGGACATTGCAATATATAATTTTATATATTATACTTAGATCGAACATTTGTATAATCTGTATCAGAACAATTTCTAAAGGCTTACACATGAACCATAATTATGTCATGAGACAGACTGCAGAAAGAACAATTGCAACCAGCCTGCCTTTCATGGAAGGGCTGTATATTGCACAGGTCAGAAAAAAGGCTGAGAAGATATTTGCAGACCTCTTACATCCTGGACATAAACTGTTTCAATTCCTACCCTCCGTACTGTGTTATAGGACATTGCATGTCAAAACAACTAGACACAGAGAAAGTTTATTCCCTTGTGCCATCACTCTGCTGAGCACCTAATTCTTGCAGTGCTGTCTAATGTCTATGCATAATTACCCATGTAGTATGGCTGTAGTGTTATTATTTATCCTTCTTTTTATCTTCTTTACTTTCTCCCCCTTGTGGATATTATTATAATTAACATTATTCTGTTGCTTTGCATGTACAATGAGAGCTTCTGCACCAGCTTCTGTGAGTTTAATCACACTTGACCAAATGAAGAATTCAATGCAATTCAATTCAATAGAATTATATTTTACCAAAGAGATGGCTGACTGCATTTTCCCACTATCTATATAAATATTCACATACATCAATTGCATATTCTTTCCCATGTGCAACTTTGCCTGCATTCTAGTGCTTTTCAGGGGAAACAGGTGCTGTTTTCAAGAATTCATCTCAATCTAAAGAAGCTTAGACATGCAGATAGCTTTCCCAAATGACACTGATGTGGATTTATGGCTAATGTGTACATGCCTGGTACATCGCTGGAAAACGCCTCCCTCAATAGCTCTTACTGTCATAATTCACAGTTGACTGTGCAAACAACCTATAAAGTGTGGGTTCAATTCAGCACCACAGAAAATAACTTGCAGTCAGCTGGTAAATCCCAAAACAAACCCTTCTTTTCCTCTAGTTATTTAACTGTCACATTCATATAACATTGCGTAAGGTTGTAAATAAAACAGCATGTTGGGGATGTATGCATGGAAGCACATGCAGAATAACAGAGTTGGAGGTCAACACCAGGGGTTGCCAACCTTTTGGACTGCAGGGACCACCAAACTCATAATTTTAAATCCCGCAGACCACTAGTATGAATTTTGACTGACGGTGGCTTGCTGACATTGGTGGGAAAGTCGGTCCCATATTCCAGAGTTGCAGTAGTCACAGGACTGCTGGCCCTTTGGTCATCCTGGAGCAGCTCATCCAGTCCATGGCAGACCTGTGCACCCAGGTGGAGGAGCAGCTGCTCCAGGATGACCAAAGCGCCAGCAGTCCTGTGACTACTGCAACTCCGGAATATGGAACTGATTTTCCCACCAATGTCAGCAAGCCACTCTGGGGCAGATTTCCCTCCCCTGCCATTGGTCTTACCTTCTACCATGTTTCTTAGAAAATAAGGCAGGGTCTTATTTTCTTTTGGCCCCTGAAATGGAGTTAAGGGTCTTTCTTTCTGAAACACCCAAATGGGGACAGGCCTGACACCAAGTCTGTTCTGTACATGGCCTTTGCCACATGCCGTCTGTGATCTGAATCTTTATCATCCTGATATTGCTCTCGGTATCTAAGATTCTTTTTTGGATGAAAATATACTAGTTCTTCCTTAAGTTCTTTTTCTGACTGCTGTAACAGCTTCAAGGCATTTGGGACTGTTTCTGTTTCATTTCTCATGCAGCTGTGTTTACATTTGGTCAGGCTGATGGCATCACTAATTCTAAACAATGGACAGTTGGTTGCTTGGCTCTTGACATCCCTCACTCTGCGTTTCACATCTTAAAATGGAGAAACGGCATACAACTTATTATGTTCAGCAGGAAAAAAATGCCTGTAAAACTCTAGAGAATCTGCACAGATTTAAAAATGTTTAGCTAAGATCAGAATTTGGATTCCATTTTGGCTGCATCTTGAAATATGCTCCAATTAATATAAATGATCATTATCCTCTTCAGGAAGAATTTTGGTTGTAATGAAATGGGTGTAAAGTGTAGATTCATTTTATTTCCGCACATACACACGCACATGTACTACAGAGCTGACAATCAGTGAAAAAATTGGCTTTTTTTTGTTAAAATGCATAATGATGGCAGCTGCATTGAATTAACCAATCTGTAAGCGACATGGAGTTAAAACAAAATCCATTTGTCAGCTAAATCTAATAATGGTTTCTATTATTCTTTGGCAGACATGAAGCAAACCGTAAGAATGTGCATTGCTATGAATTCTGTTCAGTTTAGTAAATGTGTCTAGGCTGAAATTAAATAATAATGTGCTTATGTAGTGTAGGCCTAGGGAAACCTAATTATTCCTGATGCATGTGCCTCACACATGTGCTTATTCATAATTGCATTCTAGTCATTTCTGCAATTATTCATGAAAGAGTTAATAGCACTAGCAATATCACTTAAGTTTATATACCATTTCACAGTCCTCTCTAAGTGGTTTACAGAGTCACTGCATTGCCCCCAACAATTTGGGTCCTCATTTTACCCACCTTGGAAGGATGGAAGGCTGAGTCAACCTTGAGCTGGTATGGATCGATCAATCGATCGATCGATCGATCGATCGATGGATAGGGAAGGGAAGGGAAGGAAGGAAAATAGCAATAGGACTTCAACTTATATACCACTTTAGAATGCTCTACAACCCTCCCTAAGTGGTTTACAGAGTCAACACCTTGCCCCCAGCAATCTAGGTCCTCATTTTACCCATCTTGGAAGGATGGAAGGCTGAGTCAACCTTAAGCCTGGTAGATTCAAACTGCCAAATTGCAGGCATCCAGCAGTCAGCAGAAGTAGCTTGCAGTACTGCACTCTAACCACTGTGCCACCATGGGCCTTAAATTAAAAAGAAATACAAGCATTAAATCAAATGAGGATAAATACATCACAAATGAAATACACACAGACATTAGAGACAGAGATTTAAACCACATACTTTAAATCATATTTAACTCTGTATTTTTTTATCTCCAAATGCTGATATGCATACATGTACCAAAGGATGACTCCGTGGATATTTTGGTATATTTCAGTTGCTGGGTATGATGTGAACATATTGAAGAGAAGCCCAATTCTGTATATTTGATAGGCAATTCCCATAACTTTTTAAATCCCCAATGAGCATAGTCACCATTTGAACAGAATGTAAACAGTGTGTGGTTTTTGCAGAATAATAAGCTTGGTATGTAGTAATCTTGGGAAATTAATCAGAATATCCAGATGTTAGACAGGTGGGGAGTTAGGGCAGATTTTCCAGATGTTTGAGAACCTGGAGAACATGGGTATTCCAGGTTCTCTAATATCTGGAAAATGTGCCCTAACTTTCCAATCTCTCTAATAGCTGGATATTCTGATTAATTTCTCAATGGAAATGGCCAGAGTGGAATGGTGGAATGGCCAGAGAATGGAAAATACAATTCTACAATAACAGGAGATAAGACAGCCCTGTCCAATGTATATCAAAAAATGCAAAAGCCATTACAATGTCTTCTTCTCCCTCTCCAACATATCTAAAATAATTTGTCAACTTAATATATATTGTTAACCTGACCATATTGTTTTGCCATCTGTGTCCCTGCTAGCCCCTGATGTGAAATAAGGGAAATCATTGATTGTAGCAGATATTGAGTCAATGTGAAATTGTGGTTCTTCTGCTCCACCTCCATCTCCTCTCCTTCCTCCCTCCACCTCCACCTTTCTCTCTTCTGGTTCTGGTTCCTCTTCTGTCCCAGAAAGTATATACAACAGGATGTCATACCCCTGTTGGAGTCTGAATCCGAGGAGAAAAATGAACAGCTATCAGGGAATGGGAGTGTGGCTCCATTGGCTATGGAGGGAACTGGGGAAGGGCAAAGTCCGGCTGGGCAGAGCAGGGGAGAAGTAGAACAAGGGAAAGGGAGTTCAGAGTAAGACCCAGGCCCACCCACTCTTCATCCTAGGGCAGGCAGAGAGGAACAGAGAAGAGAGCAATGTGGGTTGCATGGCTTACAGGGGAAGAAAGGGCCCTGATTCCCTTCATTAGGTACACCTGGGAAGAGAGTTTAAAATAGATGCAAGCTGAGAGCGGCATCTACTGGGAACAAACGTGAGTTTATCTTGTGTTGACTTCAGTTATCTGCATTCCTGGCATCCTCCCAACTGGGTTGATTTACTGCCATTCCTTCACATCTGGAATTCCTTCTCTTGCCCTGCTGGATTAATTACCTCATCATGCCTTGATTAAAGTTTTTGTTGACAACATTTTGGACTTGAATCTCTGCAGCCAAAGGCTGCTCCTGGGAGAGTTTTTCTCTAGACCAGAAGGTAACCAGGACATTGGGGGCAAAGTTGGAGCTAATAAAGGGACCCCTATTTATTATTTGACTATATTGACTTTGTGCCACTATCGGGTCATCACACTCCAGGTTAAGCCCTTCCTAGCTTAAATCAAAGTGTCTTTTATTTGTATCTATTTGGAGAATAAGGTACTGCTAATTAGATGCTAACAACACGATCAGGACAAATTAGCACAGTTTTAATGAAGGCAGTTGGTGATTTAGACATCTTGGATTTTGTTGTTGTTGTATTGTCTGCCTGTATGACTATGTTTCCATGAGTGTTATTCTGACAGCCAGCTAGAGGGGAGCTGAGCATGATTCATTCCATCAGTCAAACTCTGTCTACTTAATGATTTACCATCTTTCTTTCTTTCTTTCTTTCTTTCTTTCTTTCTTTCTTTCTTTCTTTTTTCTTCTTCCTTCCTTCCTTCCTTCCTTCCTTCCTCCTCCTCCTTCCTCCTCTTCCTCTTCCTCCTTCTTCTCCCTCCCTCTCTCTCTCTTTCTTTCTTTCTTTTCCAATACACGTAATCATTTTAGGTGAAAAGTTTTAATTATAGTCAAGCAATTGTAATAAAGCAATCAACTAACCAATAGCACACTAAAGGACATAGTGAAGAACTATCTCAACTTCCTTGTCATCTAAAGAAATCAGACTAGAAGGAGGAAAAAAAATAGCTTTGGATACCTTTCCAGCAATCAAAACTAAATGTGGAATCTCATTTGTAGACTTAATCAAATATATCCTCCCATTCCCCATTATTTATTGTTTCCATTGTAGTAATAAGCTACTAATACCAATTGGTTTCACTCTGGATCCAATTCAGTTTACAGAGATCCTCAGTCATCCAGGTCATGGTTGTCCCAAAGGTGCTCTTTTAAACAGCTGAAGAAGCTTCTTGGATAAGAAGCAAAATGTCTTCAAGAAAAACCAGAAAGTCCAATTGCCTCTTGAAAAAAGCACCTTTGGGACATCCAATGCAGTTATTGGAATGAAATAAAATCCCCTTACTTGCTATATTAAACACAGAGTTGTCCAGATTAGTTCTTGCCCATGAAACTAACAGTGAAAGAAGTAGGAAGACATCTCAGATATAAGTGATCAGAGTTGTGTTCTTGGCCATGCTAAATTTCTTCTTAGTTCTAGATTGCTTCTGTCCTTGATTGGTTTCCATCCATTGCTTCTTGCTCTGCCTTCAGATGCTTTGGAGAAAAGGTTGACCTCTTCTTCTTTGTGGCAGTCCCTTCCTCTTCTTTGTGGCAGTCTTCTTCTTGACTCCTGTTTGATTGGGATGGCTACTGCTTTGGCAGGGATATTAGCTGACAAATAAATGAGACAAGTGGGTCTTGGAATTAGGACCCCGCCCCCAAGCAGAAAATCACAGCATTTCCCTTTGAGTATTTTCCCCGCGGCAGATGTAAATTGTATGCAAATGGGATGGATTTGGTCTTAGGAGTGTAACAAATAGGCCTGATAACACAACTACATTTGACAAAGATTAGTCTCTTTGTCTCTGGCTGATTGCTAATAGAAGTCTGTCTTGTTCAGAATTCACATCACAAAGCTATTATTTTCAGCAGTTCTGCATGACGTAGGCTCTAAATATTTCTGCTTCTTAAAGAAAGCGATGGAAAATAAGGGTGGGCATAAGTAAGACAGTGAGCCAGAGATTTATTTTTTGAGATGCTCATAAGTTTCTGACCTATCAAAAAAGGGCGGAGGCACAGGTTTTTATCTGATTTCAGATTGTGTTGGCTGTCAGTCTTTTATACAGAAGTTTGTTGATGTCTTGCTACAGACAGTATATTTCCTGTCAACACAGATGTTTAAGACTACATGGCAAAAAGAAAAGTCCAGATACTTCACAGCTTACACAACCAGACAGGATAAAAACACAAACAAGCAGACAAGGGATAACAAGGCAAAATGAAATTCTGCAACTGTAGTCTTGGACAAGGAGACTGGCTTTGTGGCACAAGCAGATTTCTTTGTCTTTGTGTAGATGGGGTGGGTGGGTGGGTAATTATTTTCCTGGGAGATATAGGTTGTAGATGTAGATTAGAATTGTACATTAAAAAAAACTCTGAAGAAGGAAAGAGCAAACTATTATCGATAGATAGCATTCTGTATTGGCCAAGTGTGATTGGACACACAAGGAATTTGTCTTGGTGCAAATGCTCTCAGTGTTCATAAAAGAAAAGATACATTTGTCAAGAGTCAAAAATCATAAGGTACAACACTTAATAATAGTCATAGGGTACAATAAGCAATCAAATCATACTAGGAAACAGTCAATATAAGTCATAAGGATACAAGCAACAAAGTTACAGTCATACAGTCACAAGTGGGAGGGGAATGGTGATAAGGAGGGATGAGAAGATTAATAGTAATAGTAGTGCAGACTTTTGAGAAGATTAATAGTAATAGTAGTGCAGACTTTGTAAATAGTTGGACAGTGTTGAGGGAATTATTTGTTTAGCAGAGTGATGGCATTTGGGAAAAAACTGTCCTTGTGTCTAGTTGTTCTGGTGTGCAGTGCTCTATAGTGTCATTTTGAGGATAGGAGTTGAGACAGTTTATGTCCAGGATGTTATGGGTCTGTAAATATTTTCACAGCCCTCTTTTTGACTCATGCAGTATACAGGTCCTCGATGGAAGGCAGGTTGGTAGCCATTGTTTTTTTCTACAGTCCTAATTACTCTCTGAAATCTGTGTCTGTCTTGTTGGGTTGCAGAATCAAACCAGACAGTTATAGAGATGCAGATGACAGACTCAATAATTCCTCTGTAGAATTGGATCAGCAGCTCCTTGGGCAGTTTGAGCTGAGTTGGCACAGAAAGAACATTCTTCTTGTGCTTTTTTTGCCAAGTCAATCAACACAATTATGAACATGTAGAGAATATGGTGATTTATTGTCTTGGGCAAGGGCTAGAGATATCATAGGATATCATTTGGAGTTAAGGCTGGAGAAATAAAAAAATGAATCAATCGCTAATGCCATGGAGTTCACTGGCAGCATGGGTATTAAACTACACAAGCATCATTGAGTTGTAGCAGCCTAAGTTCCTCCCCTTTTTTGCTAAAGCACATGAGGGCAGGACAAGAAGCAACAGATGGAAACTAAACAAGGAGAGAACCAAACTAGAACTAAGGAAAAATTTCCTACAGTGAAGAGAATTAATTAGTGGAACTACTTGCCTTCAGAAGTTCTGGGTGCTCCATCACTGGAGGTTTTAAAGAAGAGATTGGACAACCATTTGTCTGAAATGGTATAGGGTTTCCTGCTTGGATTAGAAGACCTCCAAGGTCCCTTCTAACTCTGTTATTTTGTCCATGTATTGTGATCTCTCTCACACACACATTATAAAAGAAGAGAGGTTTTGGTGGCAAGATGGTAGTGCAAATGCCATTGAATGTCTATCGAGATTCTCAATGTCATCCAAACCATGGTCATTCCAAAGGTGCTTTTTCCAATTAAGTCCCCTTGCCTTTTGGAAAAAGCATCTTTGTGACAAAGGCCACTAAACCATGTCCAGGATAAGACAAACAGAGAAAACTAGCCTCAATGAGACAGTTGTGTTATTAGCAATAGCAATAGCACTGAAACTTATATACCACTTCACAGGGCTTTATAGTCCTCTCTAAGTGGTTTAGAATCAGCATATTGCCCCCAATAAACTGGGTCCTCATTTTACCCACCTCAGAAGGATGGAAGGCTGAGTCAACCTTGAGCCGGGCAGGATTGAACTGCTGGCAGTGGGCAGAGTTATCCTGCAATACTGCATTCTAACCACTATGCCACCTGGGCTCCTAATAGCAATAGCACTTAGACTTATATACAGTTTCACAGTGCTTTTACAGCCCTCTTTAAGCAGTTTACAGAGTCAACATATTGCCTCCAACACTCTGGGTCCTCATTTTACAGACCTCAGAGGATGGAAGGCTGAGTCAGCCTTGAGCCTAGTGAGATTCAAATTGCCAAATTGCAGGCAGCCAGCAATCAGCAGAAATAGCCTGCAGTACTGCATTCTAACCATTGTGCCACACTGTGGCTCTTGGTGGCCCTGTTTCTTAATGTCATTGACCCCAAGAGGCATCTGCACACATCTACTTCTTATCCTGAGTTGCACACTTAAAAATATATGTCCTCTGGAAAGAATTTGAATGCCAGGTACAGAGATGAGTTAACTATTTTTGCAAACTAAACTCTGCATTCTCCAGGAATGGTATCTGCTGCAGCACTGCCTATTTGTTAGCGGTACATTTAATGAACAGTTAGCTGGAATGCCACTGCACTACACATCATTTCTTACTGAATAGGAAGGTGTTTCAAAGAGCTGTTTGGAGCAAGCTATTGAGCTGAACAAATGGAAGAATTGCTCTTTGATGAGCCATGGAAACAGGGCATTTCTTTACAGGCTTTGAAGGGCCTAAAGTCGTAGGGAATAAAATATTCTAATTCTTGGTCAAATAAAGGTGCTGGGATGAGATCACTCCTAATCAACTTCTGCAGATTCTTTCTTTTTCTTTTTTGGATGAAACTGTCTGGCAGGCAGCAAGCAGAAATAATGATGGCTTTGTGGCACTGATGAAGAAGAGGTGCATTACAGAATGTTGATTCGCGAAGGCGTATAATTAGATGAATTGGGAGCTGACGCACTCTAGTTTAATCACTGGAAGAGGTGGAAGAGTCTTTAGTGTAGCCTTCTCCAGGGCTCTCTACCCTAGAGCACCACACCCTAAGATACCACACTCTATAGATAAAGTGTACTGGCTAGGAACAATGGGGAAGGGCTACAACAACCAGCTCCTTTTTCGGTATTTTGGGCAGTGGTCTGGTTGGCTTGGGAAGAGTCAATATATTCAGCCATGGGGAAAGGATATTTCAGTGATTTTAGCCAGGGTGATAATTTCTTCTCCTTATCTTTGAGACACACCACAAAGCCCCTGAGTCTTATTAAACTGTATCTGTCTCTCTCTGTCTTTCTGTCTCTGTCACTCTCTCTGCCTCTCTGTCTCTCTTTCTCTCTCTCTTTCTTTCATCTTCTATCATCTATCTTTGAAACAATAGAGATCATATCCTTTTAATGACCCCATAATCCCTTGCGGGGTGGAGTCTGAGCAACTGATTGGAACTGAGTGATGACTGGCAGGATGTCCTTCCTGTTGTCAATGTGGAGGTTTGTTCAGCAGATATATCCTCATTGTGCCCAGAGAGAGAAATATCTGCCTCTACCCAGGATTGAACTCACAGCCTCCTGATTGTGAGGTGAGAGGTCCACCTCTGAGCCACCAGACCACTCTTCTTACCTATTCATATGCTGGATCTAAATCAACATGCTTGTTTATTTATTTATTTATTTATTTATTTATTTATTTATTTATTTATTTATTTATTCGACTTATATGCCGCCCCCTCTCCGAGGACTCGGAGCGGCTTACAATTAAAATACAACAATAAATAAATAAATTTAAAAAGTATTAAACAATTAAGCCGAATTAAAATTTAAAACCCCCGATTAAATAACCCCCACCCAAGAGAATCAGCACAGCCCAGATTGTAAAAAGAGCCAAGTTTTCAAATCATGGCGGAAGGTGCGAAGATCGGGAGCCAAACGGAGCTCAAGTGGAAGGAGATTCCACAAAGTGGGAGCCGCCATAGAGTAGGCCCTCTCCCGGGTCGCCGCCAAGCAGTATTGTGTCGCAGACAGCACCCGAGGAGACCCGCCTGTGTGCCCGGGCGGTTGGCATTTGATGTTGGGAGGAGCCGTTCCCGTAAATAACCTGGACCCCATGCCCTGTTGGACTTTAAATGTTAATACCAAGACCTTGAATCTCACCCGGAGGGCAACCAGAAGCCAATGCAGGCCACGCAGGAGGGGTGTAACATGGGAGTATCGGGAAGCTCCCATCACAACCCGCGCGACCACATTCTGCACCAGCTGAAGCCTCTGAGTGGTACGCAAGGGCAGTCCAAGGTAGAGAGCATTGCAGTAGTCGAGGCAGGAAATAATGAGGGCCTGAGTGACTGTACGCAGGGCATCCCGGTCCAGGAATGGGCGTAACTGGCAAACCAGCTGGATCTGGGCAAAGCCCCCCCTGGCCACGGCCCCCACCTGCTCCTCCAGTCTGAGCCATGAGTCCAGGAGGACCCCCAGATTCCGTGCCCTGTCCACGGGGGGCAACACCTCCTCCCCCATGAGCAAAGATGGAACCTCGAAACTGGACCAAGATGTCGGTATGCACAGCCACTCTGTCTTGGCCAGATTGAGTCGAAGCATGTTCCTGTCCATCCAGATCCGCACCGCTTCCAGACAGCGGGACATCACGGAGAGAGCATCAATGATGTGGCTTGGGGTGGAAATGTATAGCTGAGTATCATCAGCATACTGATGATAACTCACCCCAAAGCCACGGATGATCTCACCCAGTGGCTTCATATAAATGTTGAACAGGAGGGGTGAGAGGACTGAGCCCTGCAGGACCCCACAAGTGAGGTACCTAGGAGTCGACCTCTGCCCCCCTGCCAACACTGTTTGCAAACACTGTTTGCAAACACCCCAAGAGGTAGGAGGAGAACCACCGTAAAACAGTGCCTCCCACTCCTAACCCCCCGAGATGTCGCAATAAGATACCATGGTTGATGGTATCGAAAGCCGCTGAGAGATCTAACAGGACCAGGACAGAGGACGAACCCCTGTCCCGTGCCCTAATGAGATCATCAATCAGCGCGACCAATGCTGTCTCCATGCTGTACCCGGGCCGGAAGCCCAATTGGTACAGATCCAGGTAGTCCACTTCCTCCAGGAAAAGTGGCAATTGCTAAGCCACCACACTCTCAACAACCTTCGCTAAAAAACGAAGGTTGGAGATCGGACGAAAGTTGTTCAACATGGCTGGGTCAAGGGCAGGCTTCTTCAGGAGGGGCCTCACCACCACCTCTTTCAGAGCGGTAGGGAATATCCCCTCCCTTAACGAAGCATTGACCACTGCCCTGAGCCAGCCGCACGTGACCTCCCTGGAGGAATAAACCAACCAGGAAGGGCACAGGTCCAATAAACATGTGGTGGAACTCAGCCGCCGCATAATCCTGTCCACTTCATCCTCAGAAACAGGATCGAACTCAGTCCAGATCATGTTAGCCAAACCACTCGCATCCCTATCCTCAGGCCACTGCCAATCCGAGGACAACCCTTCCCGGATCTGAGCGATTTTATCCTGCAGATACTGGCTAAACTCCTCAGCTCTGCCCCGCAATGGGTCCGCCCCCCCCAACTGAAGGAGGGAGCGGGTGACCCCAAACAGGGCAGCTGGGCGATTATCTGCGGATGCTATGAGGGCGGAGAAATAAGATCTCCTCGCCACCCCCACCGCTACCAGGTAAGTCCTAATATGGGCTCTTAGCTGGGCTCGGTCAGATCCAGAGCAAGTCGCCCTCCATCTGCTCTCTAGTCCCCTTCTACGACGCTTCATCTCCCGGAGCTCCTCGGTATACCAGGGAGCTGACCGGGATCCGTGCCAAGTGAGGGGCGCATGGGGACAACCCTGTCGAGAGCCCCCACAGCCGACTGTTGCCAGGCAGCTGCGAGGACCTCGGCCGGGCTGTGAGTAAGGGATGCAGGAAAAACCCCCAGTTCTGCCTGGAACCTATCAGGGTCCATCAGGTGTCTGGGGCGGAACCATCTAAGTGGCTCCTCATCCCAGCGGTATGGGGCAGCTTGATGGAAGACCAGCTGCAGGAGATAGTGGTCTGACCATGGAATGGGGTGTATAGTTGTATCACCACCCCCTAGACCACTCCGCCACTGCTCAGAGACAAAAACCAGGTCAAGCATGTTACCCCCCTCATGAGTCAGGCCATCTATTATCTGGGTCAGGCCCATGACCTCCATGGAAGCCATGAACTCCTGGGCCAAACCCGACGCCAATCCCAGGGAAGGCAGGTTAAAGTCACCCAGAACCATAAGCTCTGGGAACTCCACCACCACCCCCGAGACGGCATCAAGCAGCCCAGGCAGGGCAGCTGAAACATAGCTGGGAGACAGGTATGTAAGCAGCATGCCCAACCGACCCGTAGGCCCACACCTCAGGAGGAGGGACTCACACCCACCTATCTCCGGAGCAAGGACCTCCCTTGGAAACAGGGTCTCCCGAATAACAATAGCCACCCCGCCTCCCCTTCCCTGGAGTCGAGACCAGTGCAACACCTGAAAACCTGGGGGGCAGATATCAACCAGAGGGACTCCACCCTCCGGCCCCAGCCAGGTCTCGGTAATGCAGGCCAGGTCCGCAGCCTCCTCCTCAATCACCTCGCAGAGGAGTGGTGCCTTATTAACCACGGACCTGGTATTAAAATACACCAGTCCGAGACCAGGGGCCCTGGATCCCAAAACTCCCAGGAATTGGGAAGAGGCAGAGGGGTCGGAGCATGCCACAGCTCGAACATAGCAGGGGCACGATCCCCTAACATGATATGACCCCCGGCCCCATGAGCTCCTACCCATACCTACCACCCTCGGGATCGTGGCTCCCACTATTCCGCCCAGAGCCCCACAGCCCAACCCCCGCACCCCCCGACCATGGCCCTGTTCCAGGCTGCACTGAACTCTGACAGTAAGACCCCCATCCCCCTCACCCTTCCCTAACCCCTTAAGAAATCGAATTAATTGTTCCTTCAGTAGAATGTCAGGTTTCAATAAATTCACATGTGTGGCAGGTCTTGGTATGGCCAATGATTTTTGTTCCTTCCCAATTGAACTAGTGTTGTTTATTATCAATGTGGTTTGAGATCAAGGGTTTTGGCAATTGAAAGCTTCATGAACATCAACTAGCAGTTAAAAGGCATGAACAGAAATCTCTGAGCTCAAGATAAATAGTATAAATAGTATAGATAAATAACCTCTAGTATGTTAGGGATGGGGTTTGGGACTCTCCAATGCAGCCCAGAAGGCCAACGTGGCCATATTTATGTATTTTCATAAATAACATAATTAATTTGTGCAAATAGCATAATAAATCTCAATGTTAGTGATAAATATTCCCCATGCTGACTTGGGATATTACTGCTGTGTTTCTTTTCTTTTGAGGCAGTGAGCAAGTCATACCATCTCTCATGGCGCCTCCTGGCAAGTTAAGGGGCACTTAAAACCCATATTCTTGAGCCAGTGCATGAATTTTGTGAATCACCAGCCTGTTGCCATCTTTCCTTAAGGCCTCGTTTTTCTCCACAATCTTGCAACAAGCTGGATGGTACCAGCACATATAAAGCCTCAGTGGAGAACACCCCAACGTCTATTAAATCTTACAAGAACAAGTCCCTAGATGAACGCAATTAAAGCACAAAGATTTACTGGCAGAACTTCTGGCTGTCTTTGGTCTAACACAGGCAGCAAAGGGAAATAAAATAAAATAAAAGTAGGGATTTCAAAAACAAAGATTGCCGAGCTGAGAAATGTTTGTGTCTTTTCCAACAACACATCTAAGGCAAAGTTTCCTCTAGCCACGTGAGGAGATAAGATTGCCAGCCACCTTGTTCCTTAGATGGCACCAACTTTTTATGAAAAGGATTTTTGAAGTTAGAATATATCACTGCTAAACCAATAAAGCAGGAGAGGGCAACTTTCTCCAGGCTTGTGGGGAATTTTCTTCTTTGACTGGTGTGCCAGAAGAAGGAACAGGACTGAAAATGGATGAGGTCCAAGGCAGAATTATAGAGAGATTCTGAGCTCTTAGTTATATATCTTGTTCCTCAAGAAATGACCGGTAATCCCTGTAGCTAAAGACAGTCCACTTCCTTCATAGCCAAGCATACAACTGCTTTTTTCATAGCTATTATTTCACTGAGATGTTGCCAGGCCCTGTTTGACAAATCTGGAAACATATCAAGAAGATGAAGTTAGCCAAGCATCTCAAACATGTTTTGTTTGTAGATCCTTACAACTTGCATTCTGTGATTTCCACTCTTTACCTTCTCCTAGATGTAAGATGAACAGACTTCAGGACAAACCTCTTGCCAGAGACTAAAATGTCAACCAGCAGTAATCTCATTTCTTGGGAATTAAGTCCTTCAAGCATTGTGGAAATCAAATTCCTGCCTTTGTTCAATTTACCAAGATTTCAGCTATCTTTGGTGGGCTAGATGTTTTATTTTCCTAAGAACATCAGAAATGAGGAGATGATAAGCCACCTGGGAAAGCCAAGGGAAATCATCAAAACCATTAAAAAGTGAAAGTTAGAATATTTTGGACATGGGATGTGACACCTGGAAAAATATGGCATCCTTCACTCCAGGGAAAGTTTGAAGGCAAATGAGGCCCAGGCAGAGGAAGAACATCATGGCTTCAAAATCTAAGGAACTGGTTTGGACAAAACTCAATAGTACTTTTTCATATGGTTGTTGATAAAAATAGGATTGCCAACATGATTGCCAACATCTGATGATGGATATGGCACAAAAAGAAGAAGAAGGACATTCCAACTTTTGCATCTGGGGGAAGGAGTTGGCATGTTTTTTTTTTAGGACTTGGAAATTAAACCCTAGATTTTCTTGAAAAATATACTGCCATCATAAGAATACAGCAAGACTTATTATCCTTATTAAGCACTATGCCAAAAGCAGATCTCCTTCTCAGATTCTACATCTGACAGGATTAATCCCAATCTCTCAATACAGCTAGTGATACTAGAGTTCTTCAGAATGACACTCCAAGCTCACATTGAAAAATATTTATTATTATAATAGTGTGATTGGACACACAAGGAATTTGTCTCTGATGCATAAGATCTCAGGGTACATACAAACAACAAAGTGAAGTCATGATCACAAATCATAGGATACAATCATAATCACAAAATACAAATAAGTGATAATCATAAGATATTGTGCATTTATAGAAGACTTCTGGTAAAATTTAAATATCTTCTCCCACAAAGTCATTGTTCTGATGGGGATGAACAACCTATAACTTATTCTTTCTGAGAGTTTGCTAGGTAATTTTTCACACTTGGGGAAAATCTTAACCTGTTTCACTGGCTGGCAAACTGTTACATAACCTTAGTACCCCCATTTGTAAAGCAGAGAAAAAGTCTTTCCCCTAAACTTTCTGGAGCGATGAAAACACATTCTGGAAGAAGGAGAGTTTCATACTGAAATATATAGTAGTCATTATCATCACCTTAGATTTCTTGTGGTGGAATAGAAGTTGTGAGTTCTCCATCACTGGAGGTTTTCAAGAAGAGATTGGACAACCATGGTATAGGGTCCAAAATGATACCACGTCAGGCAGGGAGTTGGGCTAAAAGACCACCAAGGTTCCCTTCTAACCCTGTTATTCTATCTTCTATGTTTGTTGTCTAAACCTTTGGCCCATTTCTCTACCTTACAACACATATAAACCCAGAGAGAAAAGTATCTTTTATAATGTTCTTCCCTGTTCATGCAGTCTACACCTTTAACACAATAACAGAGTAACGTTGGAGGGCCAATTCCCAGCTAAAGCAGGAGACCCTAATACTATGTCAGACAAATGTCTCTTTTTAAAAGCCTTCAGTGATGCAGCACCCACTGAAGGCAAGCCATTCCACTGGTTTATCGTTCTCATTGTCAGGAAATTTCTCCTCTGTTCTACATTGCTTCTCTCCTTGATTAATTTCCACCCATTGCTTCTTGTCTTGCCTTCTGGTGCTTTGGAAAATAGACTGACCCCCTTCTTTTTCATGGCAACCCCTCAAAGTTAATTTATGAAGAGCTACTGTATTAGGGTAGTTAACATGTGGGGAAAATCTAAGTTAAAGTCAGCTTTCAACTATGCAAACTCACATGGTGACTGTGGGTCACTCACTAACTTTCAAGCCAATCTCAGAGATCCGTTTGAGGGAATAAAATGAACAGATTTCCACCTAAGCCACCTCAAGCTCCTTAAGGAATGGTAAGATAGAATTTTAGCAAATAATCAATACATGGTTATTTGCCCTACTTCCCTAAATCTCATATCAGCCAGTCAATGTTTTACCACAGTGTGAAATACTTCATTTTATTGCATCCTCAAGAGTTGTTGGTTTAAATAACTTCACAAAAGACAACTTAAGCTACAGTCAAAAACCAAAGAAACCCACACAGCAGTTTGAAGCCATAACATTTTCAACAACTTTGTTAAATCCTATAAATATCTAGATAGCCATAATCAAATGCGATGAAATACTTCTATATCCAGTAAATGGGATTAATTTTGCCTTTTTCAATTGTGCTAGGGTCAAGTTCTCTGGAGGGCTAAAATATACTGATGTCTTGTTTTTGTTGTTGTTATACTTTTTTTAAAATTCAAAACCCACTTTTTGTATATGTGGCTGGCTAGTAAACCATGCCATAAAACGATTCTTTTTCTTTAAAGATCTTAGAAGACATGAAACTTGTAAGAAGTTTCCAGTAAATCAGGGTATCAGTCTTTTTATTTTTCATCGTTGTGTCTTTCCTTTTTTTGCTGGGGGGGCGGGGTGTAATATTATTAACTAGAATGCACCATCTCCTATTGATTGGCCCCAAGTTACCTAGTTGGCTTTCATGCCTAAGACGGATTAGAACTAGAACTCACTGTCCCCCAGTTTTTAAATTGGTGCTGTAACCAATTGGTGCTATAACCACTACACCAAACTTCTGATATTGGTAAGGAAATTATTATGGTTACTGTCATTCTTATTAAAGTCTTAAGCCTCCCAATTGTTTTCTTTCCCTTTGGGTTTTCCCAGTTGCAATGTGAAAGTTGGACCATAAGAAAGGCTGAGCACCAAAGAATGGAGGCCTTTGAACTATGGTGCTGGAGAAGACTTCTGCGAGTCCTTGGACTGCAAGGCAATCAAACTGGTCAGTCCTAGAGGAGATCAACCCTGAAGGCCAGATCCTGAAGATGAAACTCAAATACTTTGGCCATTTCATGAGAAGGAAGGACTCACTGGAGAAGAGCCTAATGCTGGGAAAGACTTAGAGCAAAAGAAGAAGAAGGGGACGGTAGAGAATGAGGTGGCTGGATGGAGTCACCGAAGCAGTCGGCGTGAGCTTAAATGACTCCAGAAGATGGTAGAGGACAGGAAGGCCTGGAGGAACATTGTCCATGGGGTCACAAATGGGTTGGACATGACTTAGCAACTAACAACAACTACAACAAATCACTGTGTCACCACAGATACCTGAAAAATTTGCAGACTCCAGAGAAAAAAATTGCAAGGTGGATGGTTAGATGGGTGGGTGGGTGGATGGATGGGAAGGAAGGAAGGAAGGAAGGAAGGAAGGAAGGAAGGAAGGAAGGAAGGAAGGAAGGAAGGAAGGAAGGAAGACTCTTGGTCATTCTTTTCTCAACAACAACTAGCAGGATAGCCAAAAGCTAAAAGAGCTTTGGTGGCTCAGGCTGTAAATGCCTGCTCTTAAGATCCAGCTGTCTACAACTACTGTAGGCTCGAATCCCACCAGGCTCAAGGTTGACTCAGCCTTCCATCCTCTCGAGGTAGGTAAATTGAGGACCCAAGATTGTTGGGGGCAATTAGCTGACCTTGTAAAAATGCCGCTTAGTAATAAGCAGGCATATACAATGGAATGAAGGCTATTGCTGAGCACATTGGATTGTGCTCCAAAAATTGTGAGCCGCCCTGAGTCTTCGGAGAAGGGCGGCATATAAATGTAATTTAAAAAAAAAAAAAAAGCTAATTGGGGGCCATAAAATCCCCATTCCTCTTTTTAAGGATGAACTCAATTTGCTTGAGATGTGAAAGTAAACACAAGTAGTCCTTGACTTACAACAGTTCATTTAATGGCCATTCAAAATAACAACGGCGCTGGAAAAAGTGATTAATGACCGTTTTCCCCAGTTACAACCTTTGCAGCATCCCCATGATCCCCTGATCAAAATTCAGATGCTTGGCAACTGATTCATATTTATGACCGTTGCTGTGTCCTGGGGTCACATGATCACCTTTTGTGACCTTCTGACAAGCCCAATCAATGGGGAAGATGTTAGTAACAACCTGGTTACTAACTGATCAACTGCAGTGATTCACTTAACAACTGAGGTAAGGAAGGCCGTAAAATGGGGCAAAACTCACTTGACAAACGTCTCACTTAACAACAGAAATGTCAAGCTCCACTGGGGGTCAGAAGTCAAAGACTACCTGCCAAGGATATTTACCAATTCCGATGCCTTGTGTTCTAATTTGCGTGAGGTAAAATATGCTCATTGGCGCAATTCTCCTCATTCCAGAAGATTTGTGTTTTGCAGGTGTGGGAGTGTGTGTGTGTGTGTGTGTGTGTGTGTGTGTGTGCATGAGAGAGAGAGAGAGAGTGAGAGAGGGAGAAGCAGAATAAATTGCAATGGCTGCGGCACAAAGTTCCTAGCAGTCACGGACCTAAAGATGGATTTTCATCATTGCTGCTTGACAAAGAATCATCCCAGATTTGCAGAAGGAAGAAATGATTTAGTGGGCGAGTTATCAGTGCCACGGCTGTTTGAATGACCTGCCACAAAAATGAACATTTCTCCGTCAGGAGAGCGGGACAAATGTTAGACATGCTAAGGCAGTATATATCAAGGTGTAACAGAATGCCATGGACATCATAATGAATGTGTGGTTGGCGAGACAGAACAGAGAAAAGAGGAAAGCGAGAGATTCATGGGGGTTCATTTATCTGCTCTCCCTTCCCTCCTTATCTGCTTTGTCCTGATGAATTGGACAAGTAGAAGAATTCAGAGAACTTAAATTGGGATCTGTTCCATTTTTAAACCTCTCCCTCTCCCTCTCTCTCTCTTCATCTCTCTCTCTCCATCTCTCTCTCCATCTCTATCTCTCTATCTCTCCATCTCTCTCTCTTTCTCTCTCTCTCATTTTACAGCTTTTCATATTCCTTCTCAAAAGAAACAGAAACCTATGTAAACAAACAGCAGAATTATAGGCAGAAAATAATGCAATTAGAAGAAATATGTTAGATAACAAAAAGAAAAAAGAAAACTTGGCCAGACTAATCTCTCTCTCTCTCTCTCTCTCTCTCTCACACACACACACACAGAGAGAGAGAGAGAGAGAGAGAGAGAGAACAAAAAAAATCAATGAGATTCATGTTAATAAAGCAGATTAGATAGCAATCATGGACAAACTGTGCAGTAAGATCAAAGATACAGATCTTTATTTGAAAAACAATGTCTTGGATTGGCAGTAGTTTAGGTACAAACCAGGATTTTATTTTTTTTTCACCCACAAAGGTACACAATCCATACACACAGTGACAATAGCTTGGTTTTCACAGCACCTTAAACCATAATGCAATGAATTAAATTTTGTTTCAACTCTAGCCTTGTGGTCTGGATACAAACCATGACTTATGTCTTAGCAAGACATGGTTTATACCCTTAGCATTGGCTATGTGGACCCAGCCAATGATGGCTACATCAACCAAGCATGCTTAGAAAATTAAAGGGTTATTATAGTCCAAAAGCCCAAGCAAAATAGAGTGCAAAAACTGAGTCCTTCAATTCATGGTTGGAGAACTCTAGAGCCATGAGCCTTTGGTGGAAATGGGCACCCAAAAGACCAAAATACATCCTTGCCAGCAATTAACACCAAAATCAATGGAAATTAACATCAGAATTAATGTCAGTCCAATAATAAAGCAGTAAACAATATCCCAATCAAGGAATTACCAACTCAGACAAACAATCAAACAATAAACAACAACCCAATCAAGGAACCACCAAAACTATTCCCACCAACACTGACTGGGCAAGCCACTGGTACATAAACAGAGAGCAAACCCCATTCTCTTCCAGCGCTGATGGTATTACCTAGTTTGGTGATGAAATGTCTGCAAGAAAACAACCAAGCTCAGAGAGCACCAAGGACTCCACACTTCATTTCTGCGAGCTTACTACTATACTGAATACTATAAAATGTACCCTTATTTCTAAACATATCATTTTCAATCTTACTTCAGTTGCCACTGGAAATTCCAGGCTGCCCAACTTGGGTTTGATGATTCCTGCCCTAAAATCTAAAGTTAGTGGTTTGAAAGGTGGGGCTGATTCAAATTCCTTCTTTACAGATGTTCATTTTGCTTCTCAGCAACCTTTTGGTGGCTGTGTGGTTAAAGAAAGAAAGAAACCAACAAAATTTTTGCAAGTGCTGAGAATAAAAGCAATTGTACCAAGTCAAGCAAGTTATAGAATGTTCATACGATCTGAACACACACAGGAAGAAATCAGTGTCTCATCCTCAAACCTATTGGTTCATCTTTGGAAACCTGTCCAAGTCATTTGTGATCCAAAATCTTCGGCTTGAGATTCAGACGTAGATGTTTGAATTCCCAAACCTTCTTACCTAAGACCATTTTTGTTCGTTGGTGATCGCAGCAACATTTTTAATTCTTCGCTCGTTTTTATTCCTCGCTTCAAATATTTTTCTTCAGAGTGACGTACCACTTCCATGGAATCTTATACCCTGAAAGGAAATCAGAACATATTTTTTTTTAATTTGATATCATCATTTATACCACTCTGGAACAGATTTTTTTTCAATCAATCGCTGATTGTAAGTCTTCTAAAACATCCCAATATAATTCCCCATCCCTTTTCAAAAGTCAATATTAGCAGATGTTGTTTGCTTGAGTCTGAAAGTCTTCCAGAAATATATTGGTGTCAAATGTCTCCTCCTATGTTTTCATAAACTTTCAAATGCATAGAATCAATATCAGCAGCTGTTCTCAATGCTCGCCTTTATTTAATTTTATTTTTTACCCTCCTTCTCCAGGCATAGCAGAAGTGCTTCCTGCAGCATAATTATGAAGGAAAATTGAAACCACCAAGTCTATGACAGCTATCACGGTTACCAGAGTGCACATGCCTGTCAACTCCTTGAGATATACATTGTCTTCATCTAATATCATTGGAGACCAATAATTAAGCAGAAAAGAGAGTTTTAATTAGTGCGTGATGAATGCTTGTCTAAATCAATGTAATGCAGGCCATATGTGCTGGTGATGTCTATATCATTGCTAGATTAACATTTCTAGGGAAACATCAACGAGAGAGCAGGAGATGGCTAAGCTAATGAGGGGAAGAAAAAAAGTCTTCACATCCATGACTTGAACATAATATTATGTCCTTTAAGTCATTGTGTTTTCTTTAGCGGCCTATCGGTTGTATTTCCAAGGTGATTAAGAAAAGAAGCTAACACTTCAATATGCAAATGAAGGATGGGCACATCTGTGAGGGGCACTTTGGCTGTTTCTCATTTTTCAGCACCGTTTTTCTCTCTCTCACTGTGTGTGTGCATATAATCCACACACAATTATTTCTTTAAAGCATTGGTGAAAGTGCATTTAACAAGCTAAGAATAAGAGAATTGTTTGCTGAAAGCAATTTTTTTTTTTGAGTAAAGATTCCTCACCAGGGTAATTGCTTCGGAGAAAACTCTGCCTGATGGTTGTTGTTTTTTTCCCAAAAGGGAACTGGAATTTCTTGATGTTTTCTTCGAAAACATTTCTCTCGTCATCCAAGAAGTTTCTTCAGTTCTAACCAGAGAACTGAAGTGGACATTCCAGTAAGCTGATAATTCCAATGCATCGATCGATAGATCAAGGAAGTTGCTTAAGGATGGAAAAATCTAGAAGGTGCTTTTTCAAAAGGCAACTGAACTTTCTTTGTTTTTCCTTGAAGATATTTCCCTTCTCAGAAGCAGTTTGAGCTTCTTCAGTTCTGGCTGCTGCTTGGATGAGAAGCATTGCCTTTTGAAAGAGCTCCTTGGGACAACCATGATCTGGATGACTAAGAATCTCCATAGACATTAAGATGGAGAAGAAGAAGAAAAGAATTCTCTTGCTGAATCTCTCAAGTGACTAATCAGTGGCTGACAGAGAACTGATGTCTACTTGCCTCTCGAATAACTTATTAAGCTTCTCTTTGTTTTCCAAACATTTTCCTCTGCTCTTGAAGATCTCGCAATGCTTGTTCTGAATGCACAACAAACCTTATCCAGAATCAATGGCCTATAATATCATTGTTTTAGCTATATTATCTTTAAAGGCAAAGGTTTCTCTGCACATGCATACTGGTTGTTTCCAGCTCTAGGGGGTGGTGCTCAGCTCCGTTGCAAAGCTGAAGAGCCAGTGTTGTCCAAAGACATCTCCATGGTCATGTGGCTAGCACGACTAAATTCTGAAGGCGCATGGAATGCTGTTCCCTTCCCACCAAAGGTGGTCCCTATTTATCTACTTGCACTTTTTACGTGCTTTGGAACTGCTAGGTTGGCAGAAGCTGGGACAAGTAACAGGAGCTCACTCCATTACATGGTGCTAGGGATTCGAACTGCCGAACGGCCGACCTTTCTAATCAACAGCTCAGCGTCTTAGCCACCGAGCCACCACATCCCACATGTTGTTGTTGTTGTTGTTGTTGTTGTTGTTGTTATTATTATTATTATTATTATTATTATTATTATTATTATCATCATTATTATTATACACATATTATATGTAGCCCATTCCAAATGCCTGTGACCAGATTGTTGGGGAAAAGGCAAGTTCAGACAAAGCTTTCAAATGCCTCCCATTTGAGAAGCCACTCTAACTACTGTGAGTTTCCATTTGAAAAACACACACACGCACACACACACAATGGTAACACAGGGAACGCTTTAAAATGCCAGGGTGATGAATGGTAATTAGGCAGCGCACATAGGTTAACAGATGAATTCAGAGCCTTTATAGCACTAAATGATTAGATCTGTTAGCAGAACAGATTTCTGTTACACAGCCTGCTCCCTGCCGTGTATATCTTAATCTGCCTGTGAGCGTATGTGCAGAAAATAAGGCTTGTCCTTCAGCGCCACAATCTGATAAACAACTGCAATTTTTATTTCAGTATAAGATGGAAAATGCAGAACGATCAGGCAGCGTGATAAGGCCTAGAGCTGGCCCAGAGGTGAGTGCTTGCCTTGAAATTGGTGTCATTTCAGTAAGAAGAAGAAACACATAAAATGGACCAAATTGGGGAACAAAAGCCGCAAAAAATTCTCCTCCAATTAGGTCTCACAGAAGGGTCCTGAGTGTATATGTATAAACCGTAGTTTTTTACATCACTTGTCCCAAAGGTGCTTTTTCAGGAGGCAACTGGATTGTATGGGGTTTTTCTTTTGGAAGATGTTTCTCTTCTTATCCAAGAAGCTTCTTCAGGTCTAACCAGATGGTGGGGAATGGAAGGATTTATATTCCTTGCAGACAGCTGGTCATTTGCTTCCTTTTAGAGGGTCGTTGAGGCCACTTGGAGGTTTATCTGTGTCCTCAGGGTCACCTGAGTAGGGCAAACAAGGAAAAAAAATAAGGCATATCAAAGTGTGTGGTTTTGTATATGTATGCATATCCTAACGTTAATGTCTAACGTTTTATCTTGCCTGCCTATCAGAGTCATCTGGACAAAATTTAGCCCACCTTATGTTTTCAAACTTTTGTTCTTGCAAATTGGAACCAGCACTGAGTCACTTGAATTACCTTCAGCGGATATTATCATCTTGAATTATTTCTTTGCCTTCTCCACGATATATATATATATTTTCCCTCCAATATTTATTCGAAACAGAATCCAGCAGGAGTGGATTCACTCTAAATCTGCAAGAAAAATGCTTTTCTTTTCCTCACACGAAACAATATTCTTAGTTGAAGTGAGGATGGGACGTCTTTAAAAAAAATGAGGCAAAACTTTTTATTTAGCATGTTTTTCTCTGCCAAGTTGAATAGAAGATAGAAAATCACTAAGCCTGCCAGAATTTATCATACTGTGTCTCCCAAAGTGAAAACAGGTTTTTCTGTAAAGAAAGGCAAATGTTGTGTTTCGTCTCAGATAATATTTTGAAAGTTAGCTGCAACTATATTTGTGGCTCAAGAAATTTGTTACTGCAAACTGATTATATACTTTAAAAAAAAAAAGGAGTGGGGAAAGGAAACCTTCTGAGACCTTCTTAAAAGTAATTAATCAGCTTTGCAAAATTCAGAGCCTCCTTTCAACTCAAGCTCACAATCCTGCCACCTTGGGGAATAATTTTCTTGTTTTCCTAGCATTTTCCCAAACTAATTATTGTACCTCTAAATAGGAGATTTGTTCATATACAGCTTGATTAATTAGATATGTTATTTCTCTATCAGGTGAAAAATCACCAAAGGATTTTGATGGTAAGCTTCTAAAAAAAAAAAAACAGCAAGGGCTGTGTAAGGCAAAAAGCAATTAATTCCCAATTAAAAATCCATTTGACATATTTGAAAGATTAATACACAAATTGGATTTGTAACTAACAAAAATAATTAGATTTTCCATTTAAAAAATAAAGGAAAGGGAGGGTGAATCAATAATTCCATTTGATAGGTTATTTTGGAACCAGACATGGTATGTAGAAATACAGCTAAACAGGCAGGAAAGTGCCAATTTCTCAAGGCTTACTTAATTTGCAAAGAAGATACTCTGGTATTGTTGCAAAGTGTTGACCTGAAAAATAAATAAATAAATAAATAAATAAATAAATAAATAAATAAATAAATAATAAAACTGATTATTTGAATCTCTGCATGATATATTTTCATGAGGCAATATCTAAGGGCATCCCAAACGTTTCTGGCCACCAAAAGGAAAGAAGTCACCTTACAATGTCACCACGCATGTTAACTAATGTGACTGGCAGCTAAATTACTTCAATGAAGCCATTGGCAAATGCTCTTAACTGTAGCTGTTACTGTAAGAGTTTCTCAACCTTTGACCCCTTGAAGATGTGTGGACTTCAACTCCCAGAATTCCTCAGCCAGCCAGTGGTTAGAATGCAGTATTGCAAGCTAGTTTTGCCAACTGCCAGCAGTTCAATCCTGACCAGTTAAAGGTTGACTCAGATTTCCATCCTTCCAAGGTTGGTAAAATGAGGACCCAGATTGTTGGGGACAATAGGCTGACTCTGTAAACTGCTTAGAGAGTGCTGTAAAGCATTGTGGATTAGTATATAAGTGCTATTACTATTGTTTTTCTCTGTTTCCTCCCCTCCTCCTCCTCCTCCCTCCCTCCCTCTCTCTCTCTCTCTCTCCCCTCTCTCAGTATAGAATGCAACATTGCAGGCTAACTCTGTTCACAGTCTGGAGTTTGATCCTGATGGGCTCCAGATTGACTCAGCCAGCCATATTTCCAAGGTTGGTAAAATGAGGACCCAGATATGTTGAAGGCAATATGCTGATTCTCTTAACTGCTTAGAGAGGACTGTAAAGCACTATGAAGCAGTATATAAGTCTAAGTGCTATTGCTATTGCTGTACAAGTTAAACAAACAAACAAATAAATAAATAATCAATGTTATACCATTTTGACGTGATTGTGGCTAGCTACAGGCACTCATGAGCCTCCCGGAGTCCTTTGGGAGTTGGGCGGCATATAAGTTTAATTAATTAATTAATTAATAATAATATACACATTTTATCTCTGTGCATTTCAGCATCTTAAAAAGATTTGAATGTAAGAAAAGCAAATAAACTGCCTTAGGCTATATTTGGCAAATGGTACCACAGACTTCAAATCAATACCAATATGTACAGCCTAAGATCATACTGGTGCAAAAATGTGTACGCTTTTATTTAAGAAGGTCTAGAAAAGCAATGAAAATATTTATGCCCTCAGTTCCTCCGCATGTTTTATTTGTTAGATTCATATTCTTCTTTTCCTCCAGGAGTTTGGAGTGCTAATGGGGAGCACCCCTCCTTTTTTATTTTTATTTTTTGTTTCTGCACAGAAACCTGTGGAATAGGTGAGGAGATAAAGCAAGCAAACTTCTCAAAAGTTTGCACGCTCCACTTTGAAATCAGAAAGGGTTTTCTTCACACTCAGAAGGATGCTGGAGAACCATATGGAGATGAACGGCTGCAATCTGTTGCATGTCTGATCAGGCAGGATGATTTTTGGCTGCAAGCTTTGTGGGAAAAGAAGCAGCCTGACAACTGACAAAATGTTGCTTTTGGAGGATAACCTCCAATTCAAAATTGAAAAAAAAAGTTCTAGCTGATTGTGAGTTCTAGTTCTGCCTTACACATAAAAGCCAGGTAGGTGATTTTTGGGCCTTTCTCTCTTAGTCCAATCCACCTCACAGAGTTGTTCTGGGAATAAATAGGTGGTGAGAAGGAAAGAAAGAAAGAAAGAAAGAAAGAAAGAAAGAAAGAAGGAAGGAAGGAAGGAAGGAAGGAAGGAAGGAAGGAAGGAAAGAAAGAAAGAAAAAAAGAAAGAAAGAAAGAAAGAAAGGAGAATGACAGAGAAAGAAAGAAAGGAAGGAAGGAAGAAAGGAAGGAAGGAAGGAAGGAAGGAAGGAAGGAAGGAAGGAAGGAAACCACAGCTATCAATTTTTTTCCATATCTAAGTGGGTGTCTCTAAATTATAAAAGTTTGTCATGAAAGTCATTTTGGGCTGGTGATATCTTAGGCTGTTTTCTTGAGCTGCTTCTTGCATTCCTTTATCTCAGTCTTCAAGCTGGAGAGATTATTGCTCTATTGAAAAAAAAACTTTTCTTTATTAAGGTAAAAAGTAAAGATTCCCCTCACACATACATGCTAGTCATTTCTGGCTTTAGGGGGCAATGCTCATCTCTGTTACAAAGCCGAAGAGCCATCGCTGTCTGAAGACGTCTCCGTGGTCATGTGGCCGGCATGACTAAATGCTGAAGGCGCATGGAACACTGTTACCTTCCCACCAAAGGGGTCCCTATTTTTCTACTTGCATTTTTACATGCTTTCGAACTGCTAGATTGGCAGAAGCTGGGACAAGTAACAGGAACTCACTCCATTATGCAGCGCTAGGGATTCGAACCACCAAACTGCCGATCTTTCTGATCGACAGAGCTCAGAGACTTAGCCACTGAGCCATTGTGCCCCTTTATTACCTTATTTATCACTTGCTTTATTACCAAGCATTTAACTATAGTTTTAAAAAGGCCCCTTTTACAACCCTGTAAATCCCTTAATTTTGGGCAGAATCAGGGTGACTGAATGGAGCTGAGCATTTACTGGACGGATGCCCTTCCTGGTGCCTACATGGAGTTTGCAGCAGATATTTTTCTTTGTGCCCTGAAAGACAAACATCTGCTGCCACCTAGGATTGAACTCTCAATCTTCACTCATCTTCGCCACTAGGCTACCCCATGACTCAAGGACTTTACCAAGTAATTACCTATTATTGAAACCCCAAACTCCTAATTTTTCTCAAAATGATCCATGTTCTCTTTGAACCAGGCTTTTATCAACCTTAAAGTTGGGATAGGATTGAGGACAGAGTAGATCAAATGATTTCTCTGAATCAAGGCCTGGGGTTTTGATATTTGATCCAGTTGATTTTTATTTCAGTGGTTTGTAAGAGTTGAGCCAGTATCTGGATTCTATTAAAACCACTAGCAAACGTATTATTTATTCACATTCTTTTAATAAAAAAATAATTCTTTCTATAACAAATCAAAAATACTAATGGAATTTATTCCCCACCTATTAGCACTATGATTATCTCTATAGCTGGAGTCACAAAGATCACATCCTATTAAATTGCATCATCAAGAGAAAAGAAACAATTAACTCTGTAAATATCAAATTCAGTCCAGTTACAGCATAGGCAATGCTAGAGCAAATAAATTGTATGTAAATGAAATAAATAAAGCAAATTATGATATTCTTTTTCCCTCCCCCGCATCATGAATAATAGAGTGTTATAGCACTTTTGAATTTTAAAAGATAATCCTAACACCTCCAGGACTTCTTCTGCATTCATAACAACTATATTAGTTCCAATAATTCCTTTCAAAATGAAGAATGCCAGCGTTAGAATCAGAAATCTTGGTCAATTAAAAGCTGCTGCATAAATGGTGAGAAAAGGACAGTTATTATGAATAACAAAATAACAGAGTTGGAAGGGACCTTGGAGGTCTTCTAGTCCAACCCCCTGCTCAGGCAGGAAATCCTATACCATTCAGATAAATGGTTGTCCAATTTCTTCTTTAAAGCCTTCAGGGTTGGAGCACCAACAATGCCTAGAGGCAAGTTTTTTTTAATTACATTTCTATGCCGCCCTTCTCTGAAGACTCAGGGCGGCTTACAATTTTTGGGATACAACCCAATGCGCTCAGCAATAGCCTTCATTCCATTGTATATGCCTGCTTATTACTAAGCAGCAATTTTACAAAGTCAGCTTATTGCCCCTAACAATCTTGGGTCCTCAATTTACCTACCCCGAGAGGATGGAAGGCTGAGTCAACCTTGAGCCTGGTGGGATTTGAGCCTGCAGTAATTGCAGGCAGCTGGAACTTAAGTGCTAGGCATTTAACAGCCTTCACCACCAAGGCTCAGTTGTTCCACTGATTGATTATTCCATTAGGAAATTTCTCCTTAGTTCTATGTTGGTCATCTCCTTGGTTAGTTTCCACCCATTGCTTCTTGTCCTTGCCTTCAAGTGCTTCAGGAGAATAGGTTGACCCCTTCTTCTTTGTGGTAGCCCCTAAAATACTGGAACATTGCTCTCATGTCACCTGTAGTCCTTTCATTAAATATTGAAGTCCATGTAGATTTTCCCCATATGAAATAAATGTGTGCAATGCATGTATGTTAGCAAATTACATAAAGAGTACCTCCTCAAAGTCACTTAGACTCCCAAGATTCCATTTTCAAACAAACATCTTTTAATCTCAGCTCCAGTGTATTTCACTGTAGGACAAAGGTTAAAGAAAAACAAGTTCATCTATAATCATCAGAAATGAGTCGTGTCATCAATTAAAGTCAGTCAGCAAATTGATCAAGAATCTTCCCTAATGGTGAGGAAACATCTCTTGAACTTTTAAACAATAGCCAGGACTTTCAAAGGGCATGAAGTGAAGGAGATAAAGACCCCATCATTCCTCGATTTATGGGTCTCAGGTTATAATAGTCAATTTCCATAATATCTAGGAAGAACTGGAGATGGTTTATTTGGTTGTTTATTTGCTTGCTCTAGAGGTATACCCAGAAACACAATTATCCATAAATGCCCATGGTTGAGGATGGATTTGAACTGGTTTTACCTAGTTGTAGTGTACTATTATAACAATGACAACATAATACTGTGTTGGATCAGAATATTGTAGAATATTATCTTCTGAATCTCTTTCCTCTGAGGTATCAAGGAGCAACTGACTCTCAAGTATCTGATCACCTGGTCAAGAAAAGTGGTGGATTGATACCGGTAGTTCTAGTGATGTGACATACTGCTCATTTCCATGTTCTAAGAATCACTTCTCCTCCAGTAGCAGAGTAAAACCTAGGAGATGAAAGTCCTCAAGATAAAAACTTATGTGAAACTAGGATTGTATTGATCTTACTTTTACTTCCTTGAGTATAAGAGGTATTCCAGCTAAGCTTGGGGCATTTCATATTGACTGGAAGGGATTAACATGTCCTACTCATGATGGTTTTAATATGGAACCCTTGAGACATTGGGTAAGTGATGTGAATGCAGACTCATATTATACCCACTATAATACTAAAATATAGCCTTCCTTCCTTCCTCCTTCCTTCCTTCCTTCCTTCCTTCCTTCCTTCCTTCCTTCCTTCCTTCCTTCTTTCCTTTGTTGCACAGCTTTTTTTTTTAGCTTTATTTGATTTAAGCTTCTTATGACTGCCAAGGGACAGATAAATTCCCTTTGTAGCCTAAAGCTGATCCAGAGGCTGTCAGATAACAATCCTTGATATAAATAATCATGGAATCCTTTTCTCAATAGATAAACTATCATAGCTCATAAATCAACTGCAGAAGTAACTACCGAATTCCTTATGCTTAAAGGGACATTTGTGAAATGTCCATCTGGTCATTTGAAGGCAGTTGACCTGATCCTCACCATCCCTGATTAATATAAAACTCAGAATGTCTTCATTTTCTGGAGTTTTCCAAAATTTTGGCAGCATGCACTGCACAATTTGAAAGAGACTTTTATCTTAAATATAAATGCAATGTACTTTGTTACTATCACCATCAACCTGCCTGAATAGATAAGCAAAGATGTTCATGCTTGCAAGTAACATTTACGAGCAAAACAATTTATGGGTATAGCCACAGTACCTTGTCTCATGAAGCAATCTGATTTAGATGAGTTAGAAGCTAGTAGGAAAGGTGGCAGCTTCAAACAACTGCTGATGATAACTGGGAAACTTCCAGCACTGCTTGAAATGAGGTTGAACAGGAATAGGAGAAGACTGGATAAAATAATCTCTCTGATCTGGACTTTGAAGAATAACAGATGTTTTTAGTTCAGAAGAGCAAAGAAACGAGTGTTTTGAGAATCCAGTTGAGGGTGGGAAGGGAAGACAGAGAAGAGAAATAAGACTTTCCGAAATTGGAATGGAAGAAAAGTAAGAAATCAGATCAGATACAGATACTATAGGTTGCAAAGACTTGATCAAAATGCTGGAATTCTATCACTGTAAAGTTTTGTCTTGACAAACCCGCTAACTTCAATCCAGAAATTAATAACTTGGTATTTACTGTTAAGTTTGCATGAAGAGTCAAACGTGAAGAGCTTCAGTAAAGAGTTTATTCAGTGACTACAGCTCGAATGGACCCGACTTGGCTGGCTACGGCTGCTTCTTATAGCCAGCAGCCGTAGTTGCCAGCCAATGGGAGTGCAGAGTTTCTTTCCGCACTATTTAAACCAATACCATTTGACATTTTACAAGAACAGTTCAAATAAACCAATAACATTCAAACCTACATACATAACATTTACCATTTTTATTCATACTTCTCACTTCCAGATTTTCCTTTGCTCTTTTCCCCCAATTCTCTGGCTTTCTGATCTCAGAGATTATATCAACAGATCTTATTTTACTTATTAAATGTATTAACTTTGTGCGTTAAAATCTCAAGAAGATCCATGTGGAAAATAAATCATTTTTTTACAAAAATAACCATTAAAATTAGCATGCAACACAATAACTTCACAGTCCAACAAATTCATAAATAGATGGTGATGTTTTATAGCTCAAAAAGGCTCTGTTTTCACTAATGTTCAAAAAATTAAGTTAAATCAATATCAGAGGAAGGGTGCCCCAAAGACCAGAACACCTATAAATCTTTATCTCCTGAATGTGAGAGACTAACAGCATATTCTTGCATGACCTACATGCCAAATGGGTGGATGCTGAGTGAAGATGGACCTGGAGAGACCATCAGTGGTGTCTCACTGCAAAACTCCAACAGCGCTGATCATATTCGGACAAGCTACTTTGCCAAATAATCCTAGCAACTCCAAATCTTTCTTCGTATTTCCACGTTCCATCTTTATCAACTACAACAAGCCAAGGGAAAGAACAAAGAAATTCCATATACAAAATGCCTGATGTTTCCTTTTTAAACATAGTTCGTCCGACACCTTGTTCTGCATGTCCCTTTATGATGTGAAATTGTGTTCCCGAACTCTGTGCTGTTGGCACAATTTAACTTGCAGCTGCAGACGGCTCTTTGCAAATGTTTATTCATAAGGTTTATTCTGTTTCATGTCTATCTAGTATTCTGCCAGGATGGATTTTCAACCCTGCTTGCACCAAGAACATTATAAGAGTGACAAAATTCTAAATCTGTGCTGTTTATAAAGAAGCATGCTAGTTCATGTACATTGCAAAGTTAGAAAACTTCCCTCCTAAGTCTGTTTGATGTGCCACTTTGTGCTTCTAAAGAAAACGCATCTTCCAGAGGAGTAATGAACAAACTGACTGGAACTGTACTATAGCAATCCCTTGATATACTGGTCCTTCACCAAAATAAAGGTTGAACTTGGGATGGTCTTGAAGAACAAGAGGAAGAATCGGTACCAAACCAATGATCAAATAAGATCTTCCAGCCAGGCCAGGAAACTAATTTGAGAAAACCTCTCAAATAAATTTCTTTCTACTTCTCAAAAAAAAATAAAGTGAAGGAAGAAGCATATTCTGACTTGTAAAATAACAGAGTTGGAAGGGACCTTGGAGGTCTTCTAGTGTCTGTCCAGACTCTTCTTAAAAGGCTATAGTGATAGAGCATCCACAACTTTCTCAAGTTTATCCACCTCTTACATTTTTCCTTCCGTAACATATTGAATAGAATTTGGAGGAACATATTCTAACAAAATAACAGAGTTGGAAGGGACTTTGGTGGTCTTGTAATCCAACCACCCTGTGCAAGCAGGAGATCCTAAATCTCCCCAGACACATCCTTGTCCACTCTTTTCTTAATAACCTCCAGTGTTGGAGCACCCACAACTTCTGAAGGTAAGTCATTCCACCAATTAATTGTTCTAGCTATCAGGAAATGTCTCCTTAGTTCTGCTTCTTTCCTTGATTAGTTGTTTCCATCCATGGTTTATTGTCCTGCCTTCAGATGCTTTGGAGAATAGCTTGACTCTCTCTTCTGAGATATTGGAACACTGCTATTGTTATGTATGTAGGTTTGAATGTTATTGGTTTATTTTGAACTGCTCTTGTAAAATGTCAAATGGGATTGGTTTAAATAGTGTGGGAAAAACCCTGCACTCTGATTGGCTGGCAACTACGGCTGCTGGCTATAAGAAGCAGCCATAGCCCAGCCAAGTCGGGTCCATTCGAGCTGTAGTCACTTAATAAACTCTTCGCGTCTGACTCTTCATGCAAACTTAACAGCTATCATGTCTCCCCTAGTCCTTCTTTTCATTAGACTAGACATACCCTATTCCTGCAACTGTTGTTCATAGGTTTTATCCTCCAGTTCCCTAATCATCTTCATTGTTCTTCTCTGCTCTCTAGAAAGAATGCAGAGAAGAGTGTTTTTATGTTATAATCAAAATAATCTTGATTTATGTGGAATTGGCTTCTTACTCTAGATTAATTCATAGGATTCAGAAGACCCTTAATCCAGCCTGTTCATATAAAGGTCCAGGATATTCCAGTGCTTCCATCTGTCTTTCCCCAATAATAAATCCTGGCTAGATGTTAGATAATATCTTTTCTTCACGGAAGATGTAAAACAAGCATTCTGACGATGCTGAACAAAGTGAAATAACATAAAGCAACTTTTCCCCCCATTTCTGTAGAGCATGGAGATCTGCTGAGGTCAGACTAACCTAACCTCCTGCTTATGCTCATCCTTTAAAAAAAATCTCAATATCGAAGTAATAGACCAAGAGAGTAGTGTCAAGCTAAATTATTCATATAGGTTGGGATCATTTTTATTTATGGATGGAGGGCTGGCTGGCTGCAAAGAAAAAGAAGAAGATGAGGGGAAATGTTCATTTCCTGACCCAGAAAGGTATTGATAAATTGTTCTGACTTCTTTATGCAAGTGATGGATAGAAAATCCTACAGCATGCAGGAAGTAATGGCTACATAACCAATACTTTTCTCCTAAAATCTGTCTGGCTGCTGAAATAACTTCTCAAGATGTTCTTCTGAGCAAGATATTTTATTACTCTTTAGCATCCGGTCTTATTTATTTTTCAACAGTGAAGTTACTGGTGTGGAGAAGCAGAGGAAAATAACCAAGACTATAATTCAACTGGTATTCTACAGTTTTCAGTTTGTATGTCACGAAGATACACTTGCAGTGCCTGAAACCACAGAAGGGATATTGAATATGATTTCTGTTCGGCTAAAGATAGAAGATCTTTGGCTTTTCAGACTATATTTTTCCAAATAAATCATTACAAGATCATTTTCAGACAGCAACAAACCCTATAGGTTGGTTAATTGATGTAATTTTCACCAACTGGAGGACTGACTGTATCATTTAGCATATAGGTCACTAATGGATGAAAACAGTGATGCATTAATTCTGGAATGTTTGTATGTATGTGATTATATAATTTATCTTTGATTTACAGCAATATTACCCATTCTGCTAATTTCTCTGCTCGCAAATACAGTGGGGAAATTTAGAAGACAATTTGTATACACCTCTGTGACTTATTACGGTTATGCCCCCCCCAAACAAAAAACATGATTCTTTTAAAATGAACATTGTCTAAATTATGAAATTCACCGTCGTAAAATATAGTTATGGCCACTGGCTTAGACATGTTTGCATGGAATGAGACTGTTTTGTCTACTACTGTTGGAATTATAGACAGAATATGTTAAATACCAACATCTGCGGGATTTAACAACGGAAGGGATAGGTAAGTGTATATATTGTTGAAGAGCAACAAAGATGATTTGGAGACTGGAGGCCAAAATATATATAAGCTGGTTACAGGAATGAGATATATCCAGTTTAACAAAAAGAAGAACAAGAGATGACATGATAGCAGTGTTCCAATCTCTCAGGGGCTGCCACAAAGAAGAGGGAGTCAAGCTCTTCTCCAAAGCTCTTGGAGGCAGGACAAGAAGCAATGGGTGGAAACTCATCAAGGAGAGAAACAACCTGGAATTAAGGGAAAATTTCCTGACAGTTAGAACAATTAATCAATGGAACGACTTGCCTCCAGAAGTTCTGGATTGCCCTATAACTGAAGGCTTTTAAGAAGAGTCTGTACAGCTACTTGTCTGAAATGGTATAAGGTTTCCTGCTTCAGCAGGGGTTGGACTAGAAGACCTCGAAGGTCCCTTCCAACTCTGTTATTCTGTTGTCCATAATGTTGGATAAAATGAACTTTTGGTCTGATCCAGTTCAGGATTCTTCTTATGTACTTAAATTCTCAAGCAAACTAAAACAGCTAGGGGTATCTTTATCATGAGGTAGAATAACTTTGCTTAAGTCTTTGGTTAGAAAGAGACAGGTACCAATTATTCATCCTGAATACTTTGTGACTACAAGCACCGCTTATCTGTGATTGGTGTTTTTTTCACCACGATGTGCCCCAAAACTTATCCATGCCGTCCAAAGTAAAAGAGGAAGGAGATTAAACATGTTTCCATTGAGCTAAAATCTTGTAACTGCTTAAAGGAGGAGAAAACATTTTAGTCCTGTCTTTGTGTTGGACTTTTAAGTTGATGAGAAATGAATCTTCTTTAGTGGAGCACCAACTGGTCATACATCATTGCAAAAAATGTTTTTTTCCTGCTTTCTGTTTTCTCAATTACTGGGGTTTGTGAAGTCAATCCCATCCTGTGGCTGTTGGGAATAAAGATAGCACTTTGTATTATGATATGCTGTTTATTCTCCACATGCTCAGATAATCATTCATACTGTTCTATTGAGACACATCTAATGCATCATCATATTTTTTAGAGTGGGGTGGGGGGTGGAGGGAGAGAATTATATTGCCAGAAGGAGAAAGAAAGAAAGGCTAGAGAAAATAACAAAGCCTCTTCTGATTTCAGCTTAAAATGTCAGCACTAGAGCAAATGCATTCAAAAAGTCAGCTTATGAACACTTAAGGTGTTTCTACATGACAAATTTATATCAATCGTGTACCATGGGCTTTATTTAAAGGATCCCGAGAACTGAAGCTTGGTACAGGTAGTGAAAATACAATTTAAAATCTATTCCCTCCAATTTCCATATCTTTCAGCGAATGCAGCGAAAGACAGAAATATCACTCTGAATTTATTTTTGAACACTGGTTTTGCAAATAGGCATTGTGCTGTATGCAAAATTTTCTTGTGGTTACGTTTTTATTCTCTCTCTCTCTCTCTCTCTCTCTCTCTCTCTCTCTCTCTCTCTCTCTCTCTCACACTCTAAATATTTTATTGTTCCTGTCCCTGCCAGATCATGGATGCCATAAGCAAGCAGAGAGAAAGTGGATGATAGATTTCCCAATAGATTTTTTTCTGTCCCCCTTTGCTTTTCCACTCCCCTGGAGTTGAGGGCAAACAATTTTCTTCTGCAACTGTATTTTAAAACATGATTTTTGAAATGTCTGTGGGACAAGTCCCAACACATATGAAGATTTGCTTGCAACTAAAACTCTTGAATGGCATCTCTAAATGTTCAATCACAATGGATGTCAATATCTGGATGACTTTGTTTGCCCTTAGAACCTATATGAAGCCAAGTTTGGTGGTAGCATGGAATGAATTCCTGAAGAAACTCAGGTCAGTATGATAACTCAGGAAGTCATGTAAGGAATACCCTATTTAGAGGTATAATAATTAGTTTGGGGAAATACTAGGAAATAAATAAAAGAAACAATGGCAAACTATTTCTGCAGCATTGCCAGGAAATCAGCAGAGTTGTGTCCATAAAGTCACTATGAATTGAGTTTGAACTGGAGGAGAATTGATACTTTTAGAAGTTCCATAATTAGATATTGGTAGATTTTCCTCTAACTAACTAAATACCTCATATGTATTTTTAAAATATTTATTATCCAATAAGCAAATATTATTCAATTACCTTGACAAATTAAGAATGTTTAAAATCTCTAAGTATCAGTAAGATAAGCATACAAGCACATATATAACCACATACACACCCTCACAAACATCAATCAATTATTAACTTCCCATTTATTTTCTGTAACTTCAAGTTTCAGTAAAACTATTTGATAATTGTTAGCTTGAGAAATGAAGGCAGTAATTTTTTTTACGTTAAGTAGCAGCCAATAAATAACACAGTACAGTTTACTGGAGTATATTCAAGATGGCCTATATACCCAGAGATTAAAATGTTAGTACTATGACAATATGCTTGCTAATTGAAGTGTAACATCAAAAAAAAAATACTTCAGCTTTTGTTGGAATTCACATGGAATCTACCAGTAGCCAAACCTTTCATTGAAAAGACTGGTCTAAGGAGAAACTTCCTAACAGTGAGAACAATGAACCAGCTTGCCTTCATAAGTTGTCTGTGCTCCATCACTGGAGGCTTTTTAGAAGAGACTGGACAACCACTTGTCTGGAATGGTATAGTGCTTCAGGAGGAGTTAGACTAGAAGATCTCCAAAGTCCCTCTGAACTCCATTATTATTCTATTCTATCCCACACTGGAAATGTTAGTAGTGATAAGACCAAGTCCTTGGTAGCTATTTGACAAAACTAGCTTGGCAAGGACGTTCAAAGAAGATCCAGTTAAGATAAACCTCAGATCTATTGAATTCTGAAAGGGTTATGAGAAGGAACAACCTTTTAAGCCACCTGTCTTTATAAGTCTCTGTACCTAACAAAAATAACACCACAATTATGAAATGTGTGTCATAATATCATGCTGCAGATTCTTTCCCCCTCATATACATTTTGTCACTTGCCCTCCTTTGTCAGTGTGGGATTCCATAAATCTTAGAACTGGAAACTTTCAAGGCCATTACTGACAACAAAGCACTGATATAAAATGAGCCCATAGTCTAGTCCAAGTTATAAGTCTTACTGCCCTCTACCTTGGACAAAAGAATTTATTCCTTGATTTGAAACATTTATACAGCCACCCTTCTTACAACAGTTTCTAGGAGCTCCCGATCAAATGATATAAAGTTGAAGTTTGATTATATCCATGATAGTTTAATCTGGTTGTTTTAAGAGAATGAATAATTATAGTAGGTCAGTTGGTTTATCAGCTTGTGCTTCTATGGCTCTGAAAGATGGAAGCCTGATTGTAGGACCAGGCTGAGCAAGGGGTCAAGTACATCATTAGTCTTGAGTTCCAAAGGTGCTTTTTCAAAAGGCAACTGGACTTTGTTTTTCTTTGAAGATGTTTTGCTTTTCATCCAAGAAGCTTCTTCAGTTCTGATTGAATGGTGAAGAAGAATGGTGGAAGTCAGAACTGAAGAAGCTTCTTGGATGAGAAGTGAAACATTGTCAAAGAAGAATGAAGTCCAGTTACCTTTTGAAAAAGCATGCCCAGGACAATCATGACCTGGATGGCTGAGAATCTCCATAGGCTTGCCCTCAAGATATCCAAGTCTAGCCCTCCTCGAATTCCATTGAGTCTTATCCACCGCCAATTTGCTTTGACCATTAGTAGTTCAGATTCTTGTAGAGAGTGTTTGTATGCAATAAACTTGTATTCATTTGAAACACACTGACTTCTAATTTCCTGTGCTTGACATTGATCAGTTCAAAGAAAATTCCAAAAGCTGATGGAAGACAGAACAAGTCTTGGAAATTACTCCCCACCCCCACCCCAACTACAACAAAAAATATAGCACTGGATTAATCAGTATTCCCTACTTGAGCTTTTTAGAGGCATGCAAACCCCTTCAGGACACATGTCATCTGAAGTTCAGTGGAACTGAAATGAAATTCATTTCATTTAATATGAAACTTACACTCTTCTACCCTTTCTCTTTACCCCAATGTTCAGCATGGTTTACAGCAATAAGAAATCTAACATTTTTAAAAAATGCAGAAAAAAAGTAAGGCAGCCAAAATTAAAAACCGAAATGAAATTGAATCATTAAAAATTAACAATTCAAAGTAGAATAACAGAATGGAAGCCAAGCACCCTTTCTTAGGTAGTGCATCCCATAGGTTGGGAACCAAATGGAAGATTCTCTTGATAGCAAAATAGGAGGACTTTTCCCGCAAGGTGGAAACCTTAGTACTGGTAGAAACTTTTCAAGTTAATGACTCTGTGTGTTCTCTTCTGTATTATGAAGTGACTGCTGCTTGATGGATTGTTTTCACTCTTGAACTTACCTCTGGTCTACCATATTTTTTCTCCCTAATTAATTAGGCAATTATTGTGATGGTTCTCCAACTACATTTTTCTTGGGCAGGGGCTGAACTTACTCAAAATGAAAGCATGTATGGCATGCATTAACTTGGAAAGTGGTCAGGGTTCAAAGGTCATTTCAATGCTACTTAGGCAGATGCTGATGCTGGCATTTCTACATTTGTACAATAATAAAGATCTTTGTGGATCATTGCATTCACCAAGTCACTCGGTATTCTCCAGGGACTTAATCTCCTTACGTTATTTATTTATCATCAAGGTGGGTTTTTTTTGTATGCTTGTACAAAATATTGGTTTTAACTTTGTGGACCAAGTGAGATGGGCTGCTGTAGAAGATGGATGGATGGATGGATCAATGGATGGATGGATGGATGATTGAATATATGAGGTCCTCTATATCCACAGGAAAAGGTCATAGTAATCTATATTCTTGTTTGCATTTTTCTCCTCCTGCTCTCCTGGCAAAGGACAGGTAACCTACAAAATGTCCAGTACCTTAGCTGCTGGTGTCCTGTCCCTTTAAGATTTATTCTTAGGCCACCCAGCAACAGGTGGCTATCAAAGGTACCAGAGAGGCAGCAGGATATGGTGATGTTGCAGTTGTGAGACTGAGAAGGAAGATTATTTCTGTTGGTTTGGGAAACTCAAACAGCCTGAAGGCAAACAGAAGAACTATTGTTCATCAGAAGAAGGAGTCACAATGAGAAGTAGAGGAAGAACAGGAGTAGAGTAGAATTGTGGAAGAGTGGTAAACAGTGGGTTAAACTAAACTAGCCTTTGAGTGCATATGTGTGTGTGTTGCCTCAATGCCTGTGGAGTTTACAGATTTACAGATTAGGGAGGGACCTTGCAGATCATCTAGTTGGCTCACTTGGAGTTTTGAAGTCCACAAACTTGGGTATATATATAATGTGACTTCTTTCTTCTCCCTTTTTTATGATTTTAGGTTTTCTATGAAAATTAGTATCCTTACTTTAAAACATTGAGAAAATGCTAAGAATGCATCTGACTCCCTCAGAATCCTCACAAATCTACTACTAGATAGCTTCCTGCTTGCTCAATGGCTCTTGATAGCTGAGGGCTGCCAGCTGCCAATCATGATACATCTGTTTGGATAAAAGTGAAGGAAACCATCTAACTGTATCCAGGGAAACCTCAGTTAAATGTTGAACTGCCAAGAAGAAAATCTTAGGGAGGACTAAGTATGTTTTCTTCCTTTTGAAGAACGGATGTTGTTTTAAGCTGGCAACAAATGTCCAATTGTCTGGCTTCTGGAATGTGTTGGTATAAAAATACACAGATGTTATTACATTATTTTTTTTAAAAAAAATACTGCTTGCAAAGAATATTGTCCATTAAAAAAGGCTCCCCCAAATCAGGAAGCTAGAGTGAGGAAAACAGTGCATTTTGCTGATCATGATAATTTAAAGATTCTAAATACAGGTTGGTTGGTTGTTGTTGTTTTTTTTTTTTTTAATTCTCCAGGGTAAAAAGAAAACCATATACAAGTTAAGCCAACACATTTTACAAGCATGATGCTCTGTGTATAATACGATCCTCATTGTGGTTTATGAACTATGCTATTAGTCGGGAAGCAGGCGTAGAGCAATAACTCTATTGGGTGTTGAATTGCTGATGCCCTACATCCTTAAACTTCTTTTCAACTGTCACCATATTTTTTCCAAATGGCAGTTATTTAATATTGCAGTTAAATAGTACCGCATTATGTGCTTTTAGAGGCACAGTAAATTTACAAAGCAAGGCTAAAGAAATGAATATGGGCCTGAAAATTGAAGATGGGATATAAAAAAGAAAAAAAAATGAATTAAAGGCTTTATCAGAGTGAGATCTGCTGAACAAAAGGTATAGGTTGAGATCTCAGGGGGCCTCGGATTTCTACTCTGTGGGGGTGTCTGAACTCTGCGCTGTTCCCCACTTTTGTTCAACATCTACATGAAGCAGCTGGATGAGGTAGCTTGTGGCATGAGGTGTAACATTAATATGCTGGTGATGCTTAGTTTTATATCTCATAGAACATAGAATAATAGAGTTTGAAGGATCTTTGGGTCTTCTAGTTCTACCTCAAGCAGGAGATCATTTCAGATAAATTTATTGATTGATTGATTGATTGATTGATTGATTGATTTGATTTGTCAATCGCTTACAAGATAATAAGTATAAGGATAAACATAGTTGTGAATACATGAAATGAATACATATAAGAAAAATAAAAACAAACAATAGGACAGGGATGGTAGGCATATTGGTGCGTTTATGCACGCCTCCTACAGACCTCTTAGGAAAGGGGTGAGGTCAATAGTAGACAGTCTAAGGTTAAAGTTTTGGGGGTTTGGGGAAGAAACCAGAGAGTCAGGCAGCGTATTCCAGACATTGACCACTCTGTTGCTGTAGTCGTATTTCCTGCAATCAAGTTTGGTACGGTTAACCTTGAGTTTGTATCTATTGTGTGCTCTTGTATTGTTATGATTGAAGCTGAAGTATTCATTGACCGGTAGGACATTGCAATGTATGATTTTATATACTATACTTAGATCGGACCGAAGGCAGCATAGTTCTAGGTTTTCTAGGTCTAGAATTTCAAGTCTGGTGGCATAAGGTATTCTGTAATTAATAGAGGAGTGGAGAACTCTTCTTTTGAAATATTTCTGGACTTTCTCAACTGTGTTAATATCAGATATGTGATGTGGGTTCCAGACTGATGAGCTGTATTCGAGTATTGGTCTAGCAAATGCCCTAGTTAGTAGTGTGATATTACCAGAGAAAAAGCTACGTAGGTTTAGGTTAAAGACTCTTAATGCCTTTTTGCTTGTGTAGTTACAGTGGGCTCTAGCACTTAGATCATTAGAGATGAGTATTCCAAGGTCCTTGATGGAGTTTGGATCATCAACAATGGTTGTCTAGTCTCTTTTTCAAAGTGTTCAGAGATGGAGCTCCCACAACTTTTGAAGGCAAGCAATTCCATGGGTTGATAGCTCTAACCATGAGGGATTTTCTCTTTAGTTCTACTTTGCATCTCTGCTTGGTTATTTTCCATCCATTGTTTCCTCTCTTGCCTTCTGGTGGTTTGGAAAATAGTTTGACTCCCTTTGTCTTTGTAGGAGCCCCTAATATATTGGAACACTACTATCATGTCTCCCCTAGTTCTCCTTTTCATTAAATTAGACATACCCAACTCTGTAACCATTCTTGTACATTTTGCAGCAGTGTACAATTTTTTAAAAGTCAAACTTATTATATATATATATATATATATATATTTGTTTTCGTAGATTTTCACGGGTAAAGGTATGTAGGTCTTGGTGTATTGGGTCTTGTCCGTGTAAGTTGAGAATATTTTGACGAATCTCATCCGTCATCTTCAGGCTGGTGTCTTCAGCCGTTCTTCTGGGAGAAGTGTGTGATAGTGGCTGTTTTTCCTTTTAAACTCCAGAGTTGGCTGTGTTGTTACTCCATCAACCAGTCAAGAAGTAACAACACAGCCAACTCTGGAGTTTAAAAAAAACAGCCACGATCACACACTTCTCCCAGGAGATGACAGATGAATGATATTAACAAGCCAATACACTACATATATATATATATATATATATATATATATATATATATATATATGTGTGTGTGTGTGTGTGTGTGTGTGTGTGTGTGTATTTTGAATACTGTATATTGTCCAGCCATTTTATTTTACAAAGAAAAAAAAATAACAGATATACTGATAGTAATAATGATAATACACGTAATAATTATAACCATATTTATAATTATATTAGCTGATGTATGACCACATTAATTATATGGCATACTTAAAATTATGAACAACATTCATATTTTACTTACAGATAACAATGATCTTTCTTCATCTAATTTCTGCCTCTTATCTCTAACCATTGATAAAATCTATTCCACGTTGAATAATATTCTGTATCTCCTTTATCTCTTATTTTCAATGTCAATCTATCCATCTCTGCACAGTCCAATATTTTCCAAATTATATTGTGATCTGGTGGTGTGTTCTCATTTTTCCAGCATTGTGCAAATACAAGTTCTCACAGCAACAGTGTACAATTTGTGGGTCCTTTTGAATATACAGCTCTTTAGAAACTTCTGCTAAAATATGGGTAATATTTTTTTAAAGCAAGGCTGATTCTGGAACTTTTAGGTTTCATACAATTCTGGAACATTATATAAAATCTACCAGTTATGTATGTAGGTTTGAATGTTATTGGTTTATTTGAACTGTTCTTGTAAAATGTCAAATGGTATTGATTTAAATAGTGTGGGAAGAAACCCTGCACTCCCATTGGCTGGCAACCACGGCTGCAGGCTATAAGAGGCAGCCGTAGCCCAGCCAACTCAGGTCCATTTGAGCTGTAGTCACTGAATAAACTCTTTGCTGGAACTCCTCGCGTCTGACTCTTCATGCAGACTTAACACTACCCTATAGCATTTATACATATGAAAACTTGTTTTTAAAGAAGATAAAAGCTAATACAAACAAATATAAAGAAGGAAAGAGAGAAAGCAAAAAAGAAAGCAATTAGTGCAAGTAAAGGGAAAAAAAGGAAAGAGAAAATATATAAAGCAGTGACTTCTGACATTCTTCACCGCAGTTAGAAGTACAATTATATTTTAAGCTCTGTCTCTAAAGTTACATCATAATGTTCTTTCTATAATCTATCCTATTTAATCATCCAAACCATAAATCACCAGTTCATTTTTTTGGCTGTAACATTTCCCCATCTTCATATGCAAACACTTGCCCAGTTATTGGAGACATAAATCCATTCTTTATAGACAGCTTGAAAACAAACAATGTTACTATTGGGCATGGATTGAATAACTTTGTCTTCTGCAAAATTTATTTCACAGTGTCATTACCAGTGAAATTGCTGCTGTACTTTCAATCCATTCTATTAAAACTTCTCTCTGCATGAACTATGTCGAACAAAGAACAAACATTTGGTCATACAGTTGAAGTCCAAGGAAGGATGAACATGCTACTACAGTTAAATTCATTATATATGGATTTGCATTCTAGAGCCAGCACTTGGAATTCTGCAGGATGTAGAATTGTATAAACAGGGATACAAAAAAACAGCAATTTGGATTACCTTTTGGATAGAAAAAGGTGCATATAAATTGAAATAACAGTAAGAGCAATAACAACCATAACTTATCAATTTTCTAAATATGTTAAAAGTATATAAAGAAAGCAAGAGAACTTGCAGTTCTTCAAAAACTCACATTTTTGTATGCATTTTTGCCTACAAAAGTATTGCTACAACCTGTCTTCTTTAACAATGCATTTTTCTTTGTTATTGTGAATATATTCCGTGAATATATGTTTTACCACACACTTTCCTCTTTAAATTTCCAGTAATGTTTGGAAATGTACAATGCCAACTGCAGAGAAATGCTTTTGTCATGTGTGTAAAATTAGGAGCATAAGATTAAAATATCAATCAACAAACATTTTTCTCTAACCCTAAGAACAAAGACCAAGAAAACAATGGAATGCTGTTGATAATAGTTCCTCAAGCAAGCATGTATTGCCAACTGAATATAAGCATGAAATTATAAAAAGTGAGATGTTTTGATGTTTGTCCTAGCTATAAAATACTAGAAAAGAGTCAAAATGTAACAAAAACCTGAAATCTGTTAAGGAATCCACTAAATACTTGCAGGGATTTGAGGTGAGTAGAAGGCCCCAGTACCTAGATTTTCTTTACTCGGTTTTAGAACTTTCACAGGATCCGATGTTCATGTTCATTTGAACATAAGTAAAAAAATCTAATTCACATCTGCTCTAATATGAGATCTGGATGGATCATTCTGCAATGGAGAACAGGAAGATGTTCTGGAGAAGAGCAGGACAGATCCCTCAGGTAACATATAGTCCCTTTCATCTTTGGAGGTAGCCTCTAAAAATTGTCCCTAAATCCAAATTAAGAATTTGACAGAATAGAAAAAGCTATTGACTAAAAGCCAAATGAGGCCACGAGGCCGGAATATGTTGTACTCCCCTGATGTGGAAGATAAACTAGGGGTTACCCCATTATTATACCCCACTTGAAAACCTTCATTAAATTCCTGAGCAGGACTTGAAGAAGCTATATTTTTCTGACCAGCTGATTTTTTTCCCCTCCTATAATCTAAGCTTCTTCACCCGGGTTTAAATTTCCATTTAGACAAGAGGAAAAAGGGAAAACAAGGTTCCCTAAAGGGTTTTCTTCTAAATAATGGACCCCATAATTTGGCTTCTTTAACTCCATTTTAGATTGAGCAATTCCCCGAAGAGCTGTACTCAAAATAATGGACTTCTTCAAACCATGTAGTGAGATCACCAGCTGCTAGGTAATGTAGTGTGTCACCGTTAAGGGGATAAAACAAGCATTGTTTTCATGAATGCTATTAGTGCTTACCTCTGGGGCTCTTAACTCTGGAGGCTGCCAAGGTCCATCAGTGTACATGTTGACATCCACACTTGGCAAAACTTTCACACGACTCCACATTGAACAGACAATACATATTACTGATATTTCCCCACAGTGATATAATACAGATTGTCATGACTGCCTGCCTATCAAGTTGGAATAGGAGATGCTTAGAGCCTTAATTACAAAAACATTAGTTCTACCATAGGCCATCTCCAGATTAACAGAAGTAAGCCAATGTAGTTTAATAGGATTAACATCAAGATAGGTATTGGACTGAAAAGAGTGGTGTGGTGGCTGAGAGGTGGAATTCTCACCTCACGATCAGGAGGGTGTGAGTTCGATTCTAGGTAGGTGAGTTTGAGTTTCTAAGTAGCAGCAGAGTTTCTCTCTCCGGGTGCAAAGAGAAAATATTATCTACTGTGAACTCCATGTAGGTGTCAGGAAGGGCATCTGGCCAGTAAATGCTCAGATCCATTCAGTCGCCCTAACTTCACCCCAATGCAAGGGTTTACAAGGTTGTTAAAAGAAATGTATTGGACTGAAAAATAAAGGTGCATATTAGATTGCTGGCAAATGAGCAAGAATGGTACTGTACCATTCTGGTACTGTACCATTCTGTGTTAAATGGAGCTAGAGATAAGATCTGTACAATATAACTGTACAGTGCAACTGTACTGTACCAATACTGGGTATGTGTTAAATGGAGCTAGAGATAAGATCTGTTTATTTATATATTAAATAAATTTATATAGCCACTCAACTCACACATGGGTGACTCCAGGCAGCTTACAACATTAAAAGTCACAACACAAACACCCATAACTATCAGCAGCAATACAGTCAACAGCAATAGCACTTAGACTTATATACCACTTCACAGTGCTTTACAGATCTCTCTAAGCGATTTACAGAGTCAGCCTATTGTCTCCCAACAATCTGGGTCCTCATTTTGTTGACCTCAGAAGGATGGAAGGCTGAGTCAACCTTGAGCCTGGTGAGATTTGAACTGCCAAATTGCAGGCAGCCAGCAGTTGGCAGAAGTAGCCTACAGTACTGCATTCTAACCACTGTGCCACCACAGCTTCAAATCAACTGCTTAATCAGCTCCATCTTTTTTTTTTAATAAAATTTTTATTGTATAATGACACATAAACAGACATAAACGTAAACAACATATAACCAAACATACATTAAGTTTGAACAGGTATTGCTGAGCTCGTGTCACTCATTGTCCATTGTTTATCAAGTCCAATTCAGAAAGAGCTATTGGATCTTTCTCCTATCAAGCCATCCATAAAAATTGTTCCATATTTTATAATAGTCCATTTCTTCCTTGTTTTTAATTTCCATAGTCAATTTGTCCATCTCCGCGCACGCAGTAATTTTCCTTATTAGTTCTGCTTCCATTGGAGTTTTGGTGTTTTTCCAGTTTTGTGCGAAAGCCATCCTTGCTGCTGTAACAGTATGAGTCATTAAATAAAAAGTGTCTTTCGGGTATTTCTTATTTGTAATTCCAAGTAAAAAAAATTCTGGTGTAAAATATATCTCCTCATCACAAATTTCTTGTAGCCATTTATGTATTTGATTCCAAAATTCTTGGGCCTTTCTGCAATGCCACCACATATGATAATAAGTGCCTTTTTCTTTGTTACATTTCCAACAAGTAGGTGAACATTTGTTGTTTATTTTAGCTAGTCTTGTTGGGGTTATGTGCCACCTATAAAATAATTTATATAGATTTTCCTTGTATGGAATTGCTAAAGTTATGTTTTTATTTCTAATCCAGATGTTTCACCAATCATCCAAATTTATATTATAACCAAAATCTCTCATCCATAGTATCATTGTTTCTTTTACCATTTCTTCTTCTAGTTTGGCTTCTAATAGTACCTGATAAATTTTTTTGATCGTCTTTTCATCCGGTCCTAACAAAATTTCGTCTAATTCAGTCCTAGTTTTACTAATGCCCAATTCCTTTTTGTCTTTTGCATATTTAGATTGAAGTTGCAGATAGGCCCACCATTCCAATTCTATTCCTTGTGCAGTCAGCTGTTGTCTAGTTTGTAAATCACCTTTTGAATCTAATAATTCTTCATAAGTAATAATTTTGTTGTGTCTTAATAAATGCGGATGCATCAGGGCTTCTAATGTTGATAGCCAAATTGGGGTTTGGATATATATTTGTTTCTTAATTTTAAACCAAGTATGTAAAAGTATCTGTCTGACTTTATGTTTTTGCATGTAGCTATGTCCCTTTATGTTGTCTTGTCTGAGAAAGGTGTGCCACCCTGACTGGAGGTTGTATCCTTCTAATGTTAATATTCTTGTGTTTGTGTGGTTAATCCAATCTTTCACCCAGGTCATTATTGCAGCGCTATGATACAGTTCCCAGTCTGGTAGGCCGAACCCTCCCCCTCTCCATGGTGTCTTGTAGTAATTTTAGTTTAATCCTCGGCCTTTTCTTTTGCCAGATAAAATTTGATATTATTTTATTCAACCCATCAAAAAAATTTTTTTAAAGTATTATAGGGGCATTTTGGAAGAGAAATAAAATTTTAGGTAGGATATTCATTTTTATCGTGGCTATCCTGCCCATTAAGGATAAGTTTAAATTGTTCCATCTTCTTAAATCTTCTGTTATTCATTTAATAAGGGGGTCGTAGTTATCTTTCTTAAGTGTGGTATGTCTGGTTAATATGATAATTCCTAGATATTTTATTTTTTCAACAATCTCAATGCCCATTATTGCGGCCAGTAATTCTTTCTGTTTGCTTGTCATATTCTTTGTGATCATTTTAGTTTTATTTTTGTTAATTTTAGTCCCGCTACAAGACCAAATTCATCCAATTTTTGTAATAGTTTAGGCCCAGAAGTTTGTGGTTCTTCTAAAATAAAAAATAGGTCATCAGCAAATGCTTGTAATTTGAACTCTTCCTTTTTTATTTTTAATCCTTTTATATCACTTTCTTGTTTAATCGTCCTTATTAAGGCCTCTAAAGTCATAATGAACAACAATGGTGACAAAGGGCATCCTTGTCTAGTTCCCTTCTGTATTTGAAATTTTCCCGTGAGTCCCCCATTAATTAAAATTGAAGCTTCTTGTCTTTGATAAATAGCCGTAATTGCATTTATAAATTTGGGTCCTAAATTCAAATGTTTAATTTGTTGTAAAATGAACTCCCATTTCACATTATCGAATGCCTTTTGAGCATCTAAAAACAGTAGTGCGACTTGCTCTGCACTACAGTCTTCATAGTATTCCAGTACGTCTAATGCTACTCTAATGCTAGCCGTGAGTCAGGGAAGAGGGAAAAGGCCCCAGCTCCATCTGGAACCGCTCCGGGTCCATAAGGCGCCTGGGGCGGAACCACCACGTGGCTCCTCATCCCAGCAGTGGGGGCTGCTCGTTGGAAGACCACCGTAGGAGATAGTGATCAGACCATGGAACGGGCAAAGACGTAAAAGTGGTCTGCCCTCTGTCACTATGCCACTACTCAGAGACAAAAACAAGGTCGAGAGTTAGAGTAGCATTAGACTTACATCAGATTCACAGCATTGTGTGGCTACTCACTGCTGGTCAGTTTCTAAATCTTAATACCTTAATACTCCTCCCATTTAAAACTGAACAGCAGATAAACCAAAACACCTTCACACAGTTATACTTTCCACAGATACAGGTTTATTGACCAAATGTGGGAAGTGAGGTTAAAACCAATGTAAGGGAGCACATTGGATCTTTCAATTATTATAACCTGATATCCTTTCTTTTTCCTGACTAGCCAGCTTTTAAAATAAGAAGAATATATTATCAGCAAAGTAATCATTTTCAAGTCTCATAAAATTAAAAGAAGGGCTTCATTGAGCTCAGCAGCCACAGGCTACTGATCCCCATTTTCCTTTCCATCTGAAAGCAAGTCCTCTTTAATCAACAAGGTTGGTTTCTGAGTAGAATTGTGCAGGCTTGCCCTATGAATCACTTTCTCAAAGCCCAGGGTTTATAGAGTGAATCTATGGATACCTGCGGTTGCTTTCTGACATCTCATAACAAGAAGAATCTGTACCCTTGAGGAACTATTGAGAATTTCAGGTAGAATTGCTTTCCCAAAATGAGGTCTTGAAACAGAAGAGGTGACTCATCACCATTGTATAGCCATGTGCTCAAAAGTTGAGGACAAAACAGAGTCTCAAAAAAGAATCCGACTTCCCTTAAACAGACAGCAGGGTTGAAAGTTTCTTCAGCCATAGCTCTCACTAAGGCTGTAACTTTATTAAATTATTCACACACACACACACACACACACACACACTTGTACTTTCAGTCCTTGGATCAATTTCCCTTTGGAAAGAGCAATCCTGTTGTGAGTCAGTAAAAAAAAAGTTTTTGTAAAATTAGGAGTTCTGGTGCATGAGCCAATACTAAAATAAACACATTCAATGAATTCTCAAGTGGGCTGTCAATCATTTGATGGGGCTTCTATTTAGTCAGCCAAACTACTGGATTGTGTATTGTTGAAAGAATGCAAAGAAGCAAAACTATGAAAAAAAGGAGCATAGTTTGTAGTGAAGGTGGAATGGTGGAGATCAAGTCAATAACGACAGACAAAGTTCCTAAACAATAAATCAAAGAATCTCCAAACACCAACTCAGATATTCCTAATGTCCACCAGGCTTGAGTATCAAATTTCTTTGCCTTCTACAAAGAACTGTGGTTTCTCAGCTGGCTTTTATCTTCTCAGGGAGAGGCCATTACCTTGCAGCCTTATTACCAAGTCGCCTGTGCTGCTGCAGTTGCTCTTTCCTTCAAGCAACCCTGCGCACACGTGCGCTGGGTACATGCTCCTTGGGGGCCTCTTCATCACTGCTGCCAGCTTCCACAATCTCCAAAGGCAGCATTCCACTCCCTGATGGTCCTGGCCCCATCCCTGCATCACACGCAGGTCCCTCATCTGAGTCCTCACTCTCCAAGAACTCAGCCATTCACACCTGCTGCCAGCAAACCACAACATTATCAGAAGGTGATCACATGATCCCAGAAGACTGAAACCATCATAAATATGAGTTGCCAAGTGTCCGGATTTTGATTACTTGACTATGGGGATGCTGTAATGGTCATACATGTGAAAAACAGTTTTTCAGTGCCATTGTAACTTTGAATGATCATTAAGTGAAGTGTTGTATGTCAAGAACTACCTGTATAAGACTACTGGAAGTTTTCATTGCTGCCTCGTTTACAGCTCTTGCTGCCCTCTCAAAAGGGTTATCCACTTACATTTTAGGGAACTTTGATGTCTTCACATTATTTATATTTGGGATATAATTATTTTGCTTTTATTTTGCTATTCTTTGTTTCCCAACAAGTAAGATAGGTAAAAATGGTGTTGATCTAAAAAGTAACATTTGGCCTAAAAGGTAACATATGTAAATATTTCAAGGTTTAAAACTGTTAATTATACAAAAAAAATCAAAGTTAAGAGAAAAGGGGGCTTGTAAGTTAATAAATGGGTCATATGCAAACTGACTCTTGAGGTATGCATATTTACATCCCATCTGCCATGTTAGAACCTGTCACTATTTGTGAAGCGGCATATGGCAAAGTCTCAACCTGAGAGAGCGAAAATTACCAGGCTGCGAGAAGAGAGGAAGAAAAAAAAATGCCAGGGATGGAAAAGATATAATTAACAATATGCAACATTCATATTTGTCCACGACAGGATCTGACTTGTGTTCAAGATTCCCAAGAAAGCAATCCTGTGCTGGGACTGAAAATCAAAATGGAACAAAAAGGAAAGGAAATGATGGATCAAGGAGAGAAGCAACCTAGAACTAAGGAGAAATTTCCCTGATGTTGAGAACTATCAACCAGTGGAACTGGAGGTGTTATTCAGTCAGTTTGGACTGGTTCTGGTGTACCGGTACCAGAAATTTTGACTAGTTCGGAGAACCAGCAAATACCACCTCTGACTGGCCCTGCCCACACGTTCCCACCATTACCTCTCCTATATACCCTTGGGTTTTTTTTTAGCTCAGCTGATTTGTGTGTCAGAGCAAATTGCTGTGCCTCAGCTGAGCTAAAAAAAACACCTCAGCTCACTCACCAGCATTCAGACAGAGATTGGTCTTTGAGCCCTGTGCGTATGTGCACACAGAACTGCTCATAGAAGTGGTAGGAAAAAATTGGAAAGCCCCCACTGAGTGGAACCTCTTGCCTCTAAAAGTTGTGGGTGCTCCAACACTGGAGGCTTTTGAAAAAGAAATTGAACAACCATTTGTCTGAAATGGTATAGGGTTTTAGTTTAGTTTACTTTACTTTATTGTCATTGCACCTCATACAACAAAATCAAACACCATCTTCAGTGCCCATCATGACCATGACCATGAAAATAAACACAAACACACATCCTTCACCCTCCGCACATTGAACTGAAAACCCCTGACACCACACCAACAGTGCACTATACAGCAGAATTCAAAAGAACTACTGCCCTGGGTTAGAAGCTGATTTTCAGCTTATTTGTCCTAGTTTTTATTATTCTGTACTGTCTGCAGATTGTAATAGTTCAAAAAAGGGTTCCCAGGATGAGATGGAGCTTTGAGAATGTTTTGAACTTTCTTAAGGAAGTGGGAGCTATAAAGCTCTTCCAAAGAGTGGAGAGGGAAACCCATGAACTTCTGGGCAATGACATTAACCCTCTGGAGTGCTTTCCTATCCGCCACTGTGCAATTGGCAAACCATACAGAGGTGCAGTATGTTAAAATGCTCTCTATGGTGCTGCGGTAGAAGGTCACCAGCAGTTTTTCATTCAGTCGTTGTTTTCTGAGAAGTCTCAGGTAGTATAATGTCTGCTGGGCCCTTTTTCCTGCCTGTATCTGGGTATAGGGTTAGGGTTAGGGACATCATGTATACTACACTGTATACTATACTGGACGTTAAAAAAATGGTAAAAAGTTACCATAATTATGTAGTTACTTACCAAGCACATCTAAATTATATGAAAGTATCCAAAGTATCTTTACAATCCCCGAGGCATGTCACAACTTTTGAGCACCCCTAATGTTTGGAAATTGAAAATCAAAAAATTTGACACACCCGGTGGACAGTCACTTGTCCTGAATATGGTTATAGGGTTTTCCGACTGAGCAGGGAGTTGGACTAGAAGACCTCCATGGTCCCTTCCAACTCTGTCATTTGGTTAAATAAACTGAAGATACAATTCTGCAACCTTGGGACTGAAATGGCGAAGCTTCAAATTCTCAATCTGCAAATAGCTCAATCTGCAGCCCTCGTTCTAATATGCCTATCATTATGATTCAGACATCTATAAATTACTGTAGGAGGAGGAGGACTGGCTTCTGGCCATTTTCCCTAGGGAAAATTTCTGGACCAGCCATGGTGCTTGGATGAGAAAAAGATGGCCCATCTGTTGGAACTAAAGCAGGGGTGGGCTGCCTGGGGTTCGCAGGGGTTCAGGAGAGCCCCTAGCTAAGATTCTGTGCAGTTCCAAATCCCACTCCTGGCTGGCTGTGCCCACCCTGCCCTGCCCCTCCCAGGAGTCCCCACATGGCCTGTTTTGGATGCAGGTAAGTGCAGGGTGCATGCGGAGGCTCAGGGAGAGTGAAGAATGGGCCTCCTGGAAGTTTGGGAAGGCCAGAAATGGGCCCATTTCTGGCTTCCAGGGGCCTCCAGAGCCTGGGGAGGACATTTTTGCCCTCCCAGAGGCTCAAAGAAAGCCTTCAGAGCCCATGGAGGGCAAAAATATCCCCCCTATGGTGCAGGAGACCAACTAGACCACACCCACTATGGCCATGCCTACCCAGCAACCAGGCAGAAAACCCAGTGCTACAATTTTTGAAGCCCACCCATGAACTAAAGGATCCAGATCAAGTAAGGACCCTTTGAAAGGACAGGCTGCCTGAAAAATGACCAGCATCTGAGTTACTGGTGCCCTGTCCCTTTAAGTCCTATCCCTAGCCAGCACCCCAACTGGTGTAATCTATAAAACCTGACCAGAGTGGTAGCTGGGTAGTGTGGGGTTGTGGCAGTGTTGTTGGTGTGAACATGAGAGGGAAGGAAACTAAAAAAATAGCCTAAAGCAAACTTCCTTTACCATTGTTGTTCACAAGAAATAGAACTCACAAAGAAAAGTAGTGAAGGAACAGTAGTTGTAGGAGACTAGGAGAAGAGTGGTACAAGACATTGCATACTTACAGATGTTACCTGGAGGGCAGGTGGGGCTTATTGATTCTCTTGTAATTTTGGAGCCCACTGATCTGGGTAGACATAAAAGAACCCATTATGGACCCTTATTTAAACACACACATACACACACACACTTTGGAGAAGTATGGATTCATTCAAACCAGATATTTCCTGCTGAAGCAATGTGCCTCTCCAGTTACTCTAGCAAAGGCCTTATTTTTGCTTTAGAAAGGCTAAAATTTGAATTAGACTGCCTGACCTGCCTAGGAAATATTGCCGCCTGATTGTTCCTATTTCCCCAGTGGGCTTTCAGGCTTCAGAAATAAATAAGCTTGCTAGCTTACCAGAACTGCTGGAGTTTGCACCTTTCTAAGGGTTTATTAGCATGCTTTTAAATAACCTATTTAAATGATGCCTAGGAGCCTAGGTTTTGGGAAATGGGATAGGGTTGTGGGTAAGAACGGTTGAAGATTATTCGGACTGGAAAGAGTTGCCAGTAGGGCCATGCAACTCCCACCGAGGTGTTATAAGGGGCTTATAACTTTTGAAAATCTACTCCAGAAGGTTCCAAGTAATACATCCCATTCAATAAGGACTCAAGGCAGGCAAATTCCTCGAAGGACATTTTATTAGGACATATCAAATTGGCACGTTCCTGGTGGAAAACTGGCTCTAAGCACCGTTTTTTCACCCAATTAAAAGTAAAACTTGGTCACTTCCCTCCAGAGTCTCCAGTCACATGGTCCTACCAGCATAGAGCCCAGTTGCTAAGTGACCTCATTCTCTACCTTTCGAACCCCTGGACCAACGTCCTTGATTCCCAGGAGAAATAATTTTATTTAGGCTACAACACCCCCACCTATCTCTACACACACACACCCTTCCCTGGCCCCTTCTCTCCAGGTTGTGTCAGCCCTGAAGCAGTGAGAAAAGGAATCCTCCCTAGAGAAAAGCTACAAAAAGAAAATGGCTGCAGTTCAGCCAACTTCAGGGTTGACACTCCCATCTGTGGCAGCAACAACACATTCAGATTGACCATTTGAAAAAAAATCATTTGATCAGATGACCATGGAATGTACTACCTGACTCTCTAGTCTCTTCCCCAAACCCCCAAAACTTTAACCTTAGACGAAGGGTCTTCAAACTTGGCAAGTTTATGACTTGTGGACTTCAACTCCCAGAATTCCTGAGATAACATGACTGGAGGAGGAATTCTGGGAGTTGAAGTCCACATATCTCAAAGCTGTCAAGTTTGAAGATCCCTGCCTAGACTGTCTCCTGTTAACCTCATACCATTCATAAGAGGTCTGTAAAGGGCGTGCATAAGAGCACCAACATGCCTACTGTCCCTGTCCTAATGTCCCCTGTTATTTGAACCCATTTCATGTACTCTTAATCATGTTTCCAATTATATCCATTATCTAAAACATGCTTGACAAAATAAATAAATAAAATAAATAAATAAAATAAAATTTGATCATCTCCATCCCCATTTATGTGTCCCCAGGCCCATTGATCAAAACTACTGTTAGACCTGCCACAGGTTTCTCTCTCAGGAAAGTAAGTCTCGTGACTCCATTTAGTTGTAGGAAAGGAACTTTTACTGAGAGAAACTGGCTGTAGCAAAGTCAGGTGGAATCTGGTGTTCCTGTGCAAAAGACAAAACTATTTTTTCCAACTTCCAACCCATCCCCCCCATGACCAGTTCCCCGGCCAGCCAATGTGATGCCGGTATGATCTTTTGAGAAACTCTGAGATGTGAAACTGGTAACGTTTCATTCTCAGTGTCTATGGAGATCCTTAGTCATCCAGGTCATAGTTGTCCCAAAGGTGGTTTTTCAAGAGACAACTGGAGTTTCTGGTTTTTCTTTGAAGATGTTTTGCTTCTCATCCAAGTAGCTTCTTCAGCTCAGATTTTCTGAAGAAGCTTCTTGGATGAGAAGCAAAATGTCTTCAAAGAAAAAACAGAAAGTCCAGTTGCCTCTTGAAAAACCACCTTTGGGATTCCATTCTCAGGGCAAACAGCCTTGAAGATCCTGGTACAAGCTGGTTTGGTGATCTGGTCTTCTTCCATTGTCACTTCCCCTTCCCCCATTCCCTACTGTTAGACACAGGAGTGTAAAGGTAAAAGGTCCCCTGACACATACGTGCTAATCGTTTCTGGCTGTAGAGGCTGATGCTCATCTCCATTACAAAGCCGAAGAGCCAGTGCTGTCCGAAGACGTCTCCATGTTCATGTGGCTGCCCTGAGTCCTTTGGGAGTAGGGCGGCATACAAGTCTAAATAATAATAATAATAATAATAATAATAATAATAATAATAATAATAATAATAATGACTAAATACTGAAGGTGCATAGAGCACTGTTACCTTCCCACCAAAGTGGTCCCTATTTTTCTGCTTGCATTTTGCACATGCTTTCGAACTGCTAGGATGGCAGAAGCTGGGACAAGTAATGGGAGCTCACTCCATTACACAGTGCTAGGGATTCGAACTGCCAAACTGCCGAGCTTTTTGATCAACAATCTCAGCATCTTAGCCACTGAGCCACTGCGTCCCCTATCAGTCTACACAAGTGTAGATTGCCCCAAATGCCTCCCCCCACCCTTCCCCTTTGAGGGCAGGAACCCAGCAAGGCACCAAGGCACCAAGCCAATGATGGAGATCCTGACACCCCCGATTTTAGGTTGTTATGGAAAAGCCACAGAATGTGTGCCAACGTCATCGATCATGTGAAGGCTTAGAAGTAAAAGGAAAAAAAAGTAAGATAGATCCCTTGTCTTGAGATCAGTGCAATAATAGACATTGGAGAACCAGGATATGGAAGGATGTATTTTATTCTGATCCAAGGAATGTGGGGTTGTAGATAATTATCATCAGCCTGAAAGAATTATCATCAACCTCTTTCTTTCCTAAGACAAGAAAAGTGGCTGAAACTTCTTCTTGTACTAATTTGTCTTCAACGGCTTTGATTTCAGACACATGCATTCTGCCTTTAGGTGGGAATGTATATCACATGTAAACACAAATCTAATCACTGGAATGAGATTCACAGATTACAGTAAGTGATCCAGCAATTTTGGGAATAACTTGTGCCAGCACTTTCTGATAGGTATCTTAGCAACTGTGTGAACAAATGAATGGTGCTGATGTAACCGATGTGCTAATTAAAATCCAGAATAGGTGTGTGATGAGGGGGTGATTAGGTGCTATTGTTCTCGTGCAAAACTCCTTCAATTTTCACGGTGTAGAAGGTTTGTTTGCAGACACAAATAATCAGTGTTTGTAACCTAGTGGCAAACTCTTTAGGAATGACAGGTTTTTTTTTTTTTTGCAATTCTCTAATATTAGTTTTCGGAAACGAGGCTGTCAGTGTGCATTGGTTCCCCTGCAGAGAGCCTCTTGTGCTGAACGTTCACCATCCCATGTTGTTGGCATAAGGTGTGTTTCCAAGATTGAAAATTTTCCCAGTCAGATATTCATCTAGCACCATTCTTTGCAAAAGCAGCATTTTCAAAAGGGCTACAGCCGTCCAGTTAATCTTAAACAAGGCAAATGAGCATGTGGTTTTCTTTTCTTGGTCAATCTCAGTTCATTTTATGGGTGTGATTTTGGAAACATCTTATGGGATGAGCTATTGCAGGAGACAGATTGGTAATGGGACTATATTCTCTTCTCTCCTCTCCTCTCCTCTATTCTATTCTATTCTATTCTATTCTATTCTATTCTATTCTATTCTTCTCCCGAAACTCTCAGTGACTTTCATGTTCCAGATAGATCAATGTATCTTTCTTAAGTCTGTTTACCTTGAAATACTGGGGTATATAACTTTGGCAGCTCATCTTTTACACAGCCAGCTGATCCCAGAGGGTGGCACTGGCATTTTTCTTCTTCTGCCCCATCAACATTGTGTTGTGGAGTTCTTTGGGACTCTATTATATCCCCTATGTATTTCATTAAGTACATGAAATCACTGGGGGATCGTATCAGGTGAAATGGGCTGAGATGCCACAAAATGGAAGTGACAGCCAGCTTTATCTGTCTTTTGATATAAGATTAAAATTCTGTGGATAGAAAGAGGTTGTGGTTGGTGTGAAGACATCACAGGAACGTATGTCAATCCTATCTCAACAGATTTATCTGTTGATTTCTTTGCTTTGGATTCTATATAAAATTCAATTTTCTAAATTCCAAAAGACTTCAAAGACCTTACAAATAACAAGAGAAAATTAAATGATAGATGACAGACAGATGTTAGATAGATACTGTAGATAGATATAGATAGATAGATAGATAGATAGATAGATAGATAGATAGATAGATAGATAGATGATGGATGGATGACGGATTATGATAGATGACAGATAGACAGACAGACAGAATATTCATCAGCAGGGCTTGATATATCATTGTTTGGGTAGGAAAATCTTCAAGCATCTCTCAGGGCCATCCTGAAAATGCTGTTTTTAGGTCTCTTTGCAAATGTAGAGAAGATATGGGTCAAGCATCTAGAAAGAGGCTAAGGCTAAGAGCTAAGGTTGTACTCATATTTTTTTAAGTAAACTGATATAAATCATGCTTCCAGAACTAAAGTAAAAAATTGACTTAGGATATTTCTCCAAGTCTTTGACAATGTCCTCAGCTTAAAAATTGTCTAGTACAAAATTTGGGGAAATGGTTGACCAATTGCAGGGCATTATTTTTTGGTCCATTCCTGGAAGACTTCCAAGACTGGATGGAGCAGGCTGCAGGTTGCATTCATGTGAAACTGACAAATTGTAATCTGCAAAGTGATTGAGTTGAGTAATCAAGACATCTAGTTCTTCCTTGCATAGCTATGCAATGAAGGCATCTCGTCCCTTCCATCTATGTAAGGAGCACATGCAAACAAAATTCATCTCCTAAGGAAAAGGTCATGTTACAGGTAGTCCTGAACTTCCAACCACGACTGAGCCCAAAATGTATGTGACTAAGTGAGACATTTGTTAAGCGAGTTTTGCCCCATTTTACAACAGTTAAGGGAATCATTGCAGTTGCTTTGTTGACATGCTTGTTAAGTGAATCTGGCTTCCCCATTGACTTTGCTTGTCAGAAGGTCACAAAAGGGGATCTCATGACCCTGGGACCCTGCAAGCGTCATAAATAGGAGTCAGACACCAAGTATCTGAATGTTAATCACGTGTCCATGGGGATGCTGAAAGGGTCATAAGTGTTATCCATCATGTCACTTTTTTTCAGTGCTGTTCTAGCTTTGTACAGTGACTAGAACAGGGGTCTTCAAACTTGACAACTTTAAGACTTGTGGACTTCAAATCCCAGAATTCCTCCTCCAGTCATGTTAGCTCAGGAATTCTGGGAGTTGAAGTCCACAACGTTGTGGTTCTCCAGCAGCCTGTGCAGAGGGCAGTGGAATTGGACAGTGGGGAAGAACGAGGACCAGTCTGGAAGTATGGAGAGGACTCGGACGAGGGTTCTGCATCCGATGCAGAAATGGGGCCAGGACCATCTGGGAGTGGGGTGTTGTTTTCGGAGCCTTCAGAGTCCGACAGCAGCAAGGCAGAGGAACCAGGGGAGCCTGTTCCCAATGTGCATGTGCAGAGAGATGCTAGAAGTCAAGAGCAGCTGAGACAAAAAGGGTGACTAGGGAGTAAGGCTGGGAGGTGATTGCCCCTCCCATAAGGTATAAAGGACAGGCAAAGGTGAGGAAACCTTTGTAGGAAGCAAAGTCACTCGTTCTGTTCAGATTAATCCTTGAAGCTCTGTGTGGACTTTGTACTTCAGTTGTTGTTTTTTATAGTTCATTTGGCACTTTTGTTGTTGGTAGCAATTCAAAGGAGAGAAAGGTTGGTGCTTATCTTGAGGGACTGTTTGGGACTCATTACAGGCTGGGAATTAATGTAATTCCCAGCATTGAAATAAAAAAAAAAGATTTGTTTTAACTAAGCGTGTGCTTAATTATGGTCTCAGAAACCTTGGTCAGAACACACGAGACTTACACTTGCCAAGTTTGAAGACCCTTGGACTAGATGAACTGTTGTAGGTCACAATGTTTCCCTCTTGCTTACACACATGCACATGCATGCAAGAGTTTTAGAATTTCACATGATCTGTCACAGTCAGAAGAAACACCCAACAACTGGCAAAGCCTCATCTTTGGCCCCATAAATGTATAAGCTTTGCCCAACCATCCCGGCTTTGTCCCAGTTGCTGAATTCGCAGTAATCATTTTCAAATTGAGCCCCCTTTTCATTAGCATCTCCATGCTTACATGCATAATTTATGACAAAGCTTTGCAGGCACAACAGAGCTTTCATAAATTAGTGCTAATTTTGTTGTTGCTGAAAAACTCAGTAAATTGTGCAACATGGGAATAGTTTTAGATTTGGAATTTTAAAAAAGCAAAAAGAAAGAAAGCCCTCCGTAATTCCGAGCCTTGTTTGATTTCGATACATATTCCATGTAATTTTTTTTAAAGGAATGTTTATATATTCCCGTTCCTATTTTTTTTAATGTTCACATATACGTGCGTGCATGTGTGTGTGTGTTTGTGTTTGTGTGTAGATATAGATATACCGAGATCTGCTATAGAAAGATATATGATGAAAATCCTTCATTATCTCTCCCATCTCTTCCAATAATTTGCATCTTTGCAGCCCGGAGGCTGGTTTATCATTTGATGCCCTGAGCCTGGAACGTGACTTACATGTGTGAAGAAACTGGTATTTGTCAAACATTGCAAACAAGACCTTCCATTCTTCTTGTCTAATCTCCTCCCTCCCTCCCTCTCTTTCTCACTGCAACAAGTCAGCCAGCAACAGAGAAAATAATTCATCTCAGCATTCAACCTGAGCACCTTTAAAAGTAGCAAATGACAGGGCGAGAAAAGCCCGACACCGCAAATGCAACTCTTGACACAATCGGTTGCAACGCAGAGGACAAGGGAGAACAACAAGCTCTCACACCACAGGGCAAGTTCCATCAGGGCCTTGGTGGCTCAGGCTGTTAAATGCCTGCATTTAAGTTCCAGCTGCCTGCAATTAGTGCAGGCTCGAATCCCACCAGGCTCAAGGTGGACTCAGCCTTCCATCCTCTCGGGGTAGGTAAAGTGAGGACCCAAGATTGTTGGGGGCAATAAGCTGACTTTGTAAAAATGCCGCTTAGTAATAAGCAGGCATATACAATGGAAGGAAGGCTATTGCTGAGCACACTGGGTTGTATCCCAAAAATTGTAAGCCGCCCTGAGTCTTCGGAGAAGGGTGGCATATAAATGTAATTAAAAAAAAAACCTGCATGGAGGACACATGAAAATAAAACCTTTTGCATTCTATTTCTTGCCTACCGCTTCCATTCCATCATCGCCTCTCCTGTAAAGATGAAAGCTTTCAACATAAGGTGTCCATGGATGACTTCAGATCAGTGGTGGGATTCAATTTTTTTACTACCAGTTCCATGGGCGTGGCTTAGTGGGCATGGCATGGCTTAGTGGATGTGGCTTGAAGAGAGTGGCAGGGGAAGGATACTGTAAAATCTTCATTCCCTCTCCACCCCACTAACCTGCTTTTCAGCTCCGTTCTCCAGTGTAGGGCAACAAAAGAAGACCCAGCCAATCAGCTGAGACTCAGGAGGCAGAGAATAAATGGGGGTGGGGCCAGTTAGGGGGGTATTTCCCGGTTCTCTGAACTACTCAAACTTTCTGCTACCGGTTCTCCAGAACTGGTCAGAACCTGCTGAATACCCACTTCTACTTCAGATTTGTGTAATAAAATTGCTTGCAGCTGGCCTTCTCTTCCTAATTCCAATTCTAACTTTTCTCGTGGCTGATCCATTTGCATATATCAAAACCCAAGCTTGGTGTCACATCTCCCTTGAAAGGTGACAGAGTTAAATGGTACCGTACGGGCTGTGCTTTATTTGTAAAACTGCTGGAATGAGGAAAGCATGGCCGTGTGAACCGCGGCTTGATTTAGAAAATGCTAAAATTTATGCTTCTCCCCCGTCATTTACATTCAGTGATTTGCTTTGCATCTTCTGACGAGACTGATAGATATTTCAGACAGCTGTCTGGGGAGAAATTTAATGAGAAAAAGGGTTTAGAGCAGTTTGGAAAGTTTTGCTGGAAACCTTGAAAAAAAATATATCTTGAATCTAAACTAATTTCATTCACAGGAGGAAATGGACAGACACTTCTTGATCAGTTGGCAAAACTCAAGGTTTCTCAGAGTTTCATTTTCTGAGAAAACATAATTGTGGGTTTCCCCCCCCCAATGATTTGGGGGTCTCTGCTTTGCATGTGAATGTTTATGGGTGGCTGTGTTTCATCTCATCTCTTCTTTAATTTCTTACTTATTTTCTGGTCACCATTCAAAGCCCTTAACCAGAGGTGCTTAAGGGAGTCTCTTTCTGAATGTGGCTATGAAATTGTGGTTATCCATGGTTCTTAGACTAAAGCGTGGATGGGAAATCCAACTGCCTTTGCACATTCTTGTTGGTTGTGATGCAGTTTTTGGAAGTTAAATCAATTCTAGACGTATATTTCCAGAAGTGATTTGGTGGCATTGACTCTTGGAGAAGTGTAGTGAAGTCCAATCTTTTCTTGAAAACCTCCAGTGATGGAGTGACCACGACTCTGCAAACCAAACTCTACACGCAAAATCCATGTAAAGTAAATGTATTTCAAACAAAACATATTGAAATATGTAATGTAAATATCTCACAGATTAATGAAGAAAAGAATGGGATATGTTCTGATCTAGGCTTCCCAAGATTATGAAGCAGAATCCTCGTCCTGGAAAAACCCCTTTTGTTGTGGCCCCGCCTCCTGAGCCTGTGCTGACAGAGGAAGAGGACTTGGATGATGAAGGGGAGGAACGGGCAATGTATTCCTCCCCAGGACCTTCCTCCCTGACAATGCCTTCCTCCCCAGGACCTTCCTCCCTGGCAACACCTCAGGTTTCGTTGGAAAGCCGAGAGGAACAGCCTGAGAGATGCCAGGAGGGAAGCATATCGGCACAACCACAGCTGGGGAGTGAGGAGGAGGATTCCTGGCTTGATCCCAGGCAGCGTCGGAGGGAGAAACGTCAGCAGCAACGTAGGAGGTGTGGGAGGGCTAGAGATTGAGCTGGACCACGCCCCACAAGGTATAAAAGTGGGTGTGCCTACATTGTAAACTCTGTGCGTGACAAAGTTCGAACAAACCAAGACTCCTGTTGTGTTGTGGCTGGACTGTATCTGGAGAAGCTCTTGTTCATGGACTTTGAGAATAAAAAGCCCATTCTGACTCAGTGAGTAATCCGATACTTGACAAATCTGAACTTGGCAGTCGGAACATGTGTGATTGCCAAGAGCCTTATCAGCTGTAGCAGATTGGCTTTTGGAGACAAGCCAGTGTGACTTTTTGTGTGGGTGTTGGTGCCAAGTTCCTTACCTTCTGGGAGAAGGGAAGGGGAGACAGAACACCCTTTTATTTAGGTTAAAATGAATTCCTCTCCAGCAAAGTCTTGGCAAACAGTCTTTCACGAGATTTCACAACTACAGACCATTATCAGGCTTGGAGAGTTGCCAGGCCGATATCTTCCAAATGCCACACTGTAGCAGAAATTATGTGGCAAGAAGTCAGGAACACATCTTCACCCTAATGAATTGAACTAATTGTCTCCTGCAAACACCACTCCCCTTTCACTTCTCTTTATTCCCTATGGGAAGGGCCATTCACCATCTACCTGTGCCTTTACTCCCGAGTTGACTCTTGTTCCTTAGCTGTTCCCTTCTCCTGGCAGCTCTGCACATGCACACATCGGGAACAGGCTCCAGCTGTTCTTCTGCCCCACTGATCTCCAACTCCAAAGGCAGCTGTTAACTGTCAGATGGCCCTGGCCCCATTTCTGCCTCTGACACAGAGCACTTGTCGGAGCCGTCCCCAGACTCCAGGACTGGCCCCTGTTCCTCCCCAACCTCCTCACTGTCTGGTTCTGCCACCAGCCCCACTGGCTGCTGGCGGGCCACAACAGGATGGTGACCAAAACGAGAACTAATTGCGTTCATCCATCTCTTACTTCTGAAAGTCTGTCAGACAAGAAACACAACCATATGACTGATTCTATTTTATCATAACAATACATTAACTCAATCTTGCAAGTGTGAAAGCACAAATCTCCAGCCATCTCCTTTAGAGCCTGATAACCTAAGCATGAGGGTGTCTTCAGAATCCCAGTTTCTTTCAATGCAGCTGCAGGCTATGCCATCTCTTACCTGATTGCTCCCCAGGCAGCATTCTTTCCTTCCATCCTCCTCCCAGTGGTGGGATTCAACCAATGTAACAACTGGTTCAGTGATGCACATGTCAAACTCACACCTTGTGCGTGTGCACAGCATTTTAAAAACAGCCATTTTCGGCTTGTTTTCATGCCCCTGGCGAAGTCTGACTGTGAGGGAGAGGAGGAATAGCAACAGGGAGTGGAAGTGTGGCTCCGGAGGTTGTGGAGGAGGCTGGGGAAGGGCAGAGGCCGGCTGAGCAGTCAGAGGAGGACCCAGGCCCATCCCCTCTCCATCCTAGGGCACTCAGGGAGGAAAGGATAAGGGAGAGGTGTGGTCTACTCAGGAGGAGAGGGCCTTGATCCTCTTCATGGGCTGCAGCTGTGACAACTAAATAAGAGGACAGACTTGCGTATGGGCAAACGCTGGAAACAAAGTGTGGAAATATCTCTAGTTTATGGTTCCTCTCTGAGTTTGGCATCCTTCCCAGTGTGTGTTATCTGTGGACGTCCTCCAGCACTTATCTTGCCTGGTTTGTGTTGCTTTTTTCCTTCTTCTTGTAACTGTTTGTGTGGGAGTTTTTTGTCTTCCGTCAAGAATATTCAGAGCTTGGAAGCAAAGTGAAGGAATAAAAGGGTCTTCACCTGTTTTCTGTGACTGTGTTTGTTTTGTATCTCCACCCTTGCCTTCTACTGCAGTCCTGGTGAGTGAAATAGCTGAGGCGCAGCAATCTGCTGTGCTGCATGAATCAGATGGGTTTCAAAACAAGGAAATAAAGGATAGGCTAAGGCAGGGATGGGTGGGCAGGGCCAACTGATTGCTGGAACTACTGGTTCACTTGAACCGGTCCAAACTGGATGAATCCCACCCATGTCCCTACCTAACATTACAAAGTCCTTCTGTAGTTTGAGAACATCACACTTAGTCTCATATATACTTGCTGGAGAATTAAGGCCTTGTATTCATGGAAGTTATGGTAATCAAGACAACTACATTTAAAAAATATATAATAGCTTTTCACTGACATGTGAGAAGCCAAAGGATATTGAAAGGATATTATTTTAACCTAAATGGCTAAATGACCATATAAACAAAGTCTTTAGGTGGGAAAATGCGTGTATAAAAGGACAGGGTTTTCACGAGACAGTTGGAGCTACCGGCATGACTCTTTGACCTCTTCTGTGGACCTCTAGTAAATGCAGATCACAGAACACATAATTATATGATAAAAGACAAGATTCTCAAATGTCTTTGTGGGCGCTAAGGGAGCATAAAAGCACCACAGCCAAAGCCACGTGAAATATTTCCGTCCCCTGCTCTCTCCCCTTCTGTCTCTCTTCCTTCTCTTCCTCCTCCTCCTCCTTCCCTCCCTTCCTCCCTCCCTCTCTCCCCCTCCCTCTCCCTCTCCCTCTCTCTCTCTTTTCAAGGTAAGTCTCCTTTTAGAGAAGACCTCCAACCAAACTAACAATTCAAGATGCCTTTAAAAATATGTAGAGTACATTTTAGCTTAGCTTTAATAACCTCTATAAAGATGTAGGGATCATAAAAATCGGATGAATACCTGATCCCATTTATCTATCAGTGACCCTGTCCTTGAAGTATAATGTTGAAAGAGATTGAACTCTATACAACATCTAACATTGCGGTTTAAAATAACCCAAAGTTCAGCAAATACTTTCCATTACTTAAAAGAATTTTTAGAAAGCAGTGAAACATCTTTGAACCTCTTAGGTTGAAAGTAGCTGAGAATTATTTCCAAAAATCAATTAGCATCCCTCACACCCCCTTTTCCCCCAACAAAGAGCACCCTCCAAAAGTACTTGCTATAACTATTTGTCGTGTCACTGATGACATTTGGCAGATGTTGAAGAGTTCCTATGAGAATAATCTTCTCTCAAGTTTCGGAGAGTCAAACCCCAAAATAACAGAGATGAAATCACTGAAGCTATTTTTAAAATGGCATGTGCATTTAGCTACAAAAGATATTTGTAAAAGGTCTGCAATAGAAAAGTTATGTTAACAAAGTTTACACAGTAGTTAAAACAGCGCTGTGATCTTGATTCCACATCAACGAGACTGAGATACAGACATATGGGCCTATCTGTGCAAGAATATAGTTGGCTGTCCACAAATATAACAGTGTGGGGAAAACTTTGCACTTTTTTAGGAATATTTGAAGAATCTGTTATTCATAAACTCAAGTGTGATCTGAATTGACTTAACAGTTTCTGGGGGAAGATGAACATATAATTTTCATACTTTCTTGAATTCAGAGGAATTTTTAGCTCAGACACCTGCTGGACTATATTACATTTAAAAATGCATATTTGCCATTTAAAAACTTTTAAGCATTTAAGTGAGTATGTTCATTTAACTCTCTAACCAATCCCAGGATTATAGCTAAAATTCAAATGTATAAATCAGATCTCTGGCTTCTGTTGAAGGACAGAAGAAGTGCTAAGGAGAATACTAACCCTGAACCTTTTTACTTGATGCCAAACAGATAAAGGAGTCCTCCAGTTTCAAATTCTCAAATGTGTCCTTACTCTTTAGCTAATGAGGTAACGGTTTTAACATTAAGTCCTTGCCAGTCTCAAATTGCCTCAGGATATACTCCAGAAAGTCATTTTCCCCAATTGCTAGTGGCATCTTTTTCACCACAGGACAATGGCTGCATGGGGCGATGTTGGGATGAAGCAATGAAGATCAGATTTGGAAGAATGATGGATCCTTTATAAACATTTGTTTGAGAAGGCATGTTTTGCAAATCTGAATGTGGAGCATGTGCCTGGGAGTTTGGGTTTTTTGTTTTTGTTTTGTTTTTGAATGAGAGATGCTAGCATGAGGTTGGATCTTGGAAGTTGAAAACAAGATGATAATCATAAAATATCAGATGTAGAATATGAACAGAAGGGACAAATGATTTACCAGTTATGAGTCCCTCTTCACCCACAAGAGATCTATTTATTTATTTATTTATTTGATTTGTCGATCACTTACAAGATAATAGGTATAAGGATAAACATAGTTATGAATACATGGAATGGATACATATAAGAAAAATAAAAATAAAAAGAATCAATAGGACAGGGATGGTAGGCACTTTGGTGTGCTTATGCATGCCCCCTACAGACCTCTTAGGAAAGGAGTGAGGTCAATAGTAGACAATCTAAGGTTAAGGTTTTTGGGGTTTGGGGAAGAAATCACAGAGTTGGGTAGTGTATTCCAGACGCTGACCACTCTGTTGCTGAAGTCGTATTTCCTGCAATCAAGTTTGGTGCGGTTAACCTTGAGTTTGTATCTATTGCGTGCTCTTATATTGTTATGCTTGAAGCTGAAGTATTCATTGACAGGTAGGACATTGCAATGTATGATTTTATATACTATACTTAGATCGGACCCAAGGGGCGTAGTTCTAGGTTTTCTAGGTCTAGAATTTCAAGTCTGGTGGCATAAGGTATTCTGCAATGAGTAGAGGAGTGGAGAACTCTTCTTGTGAAATATTTCTGGACTTTCTCAACTGTGTTAATATCAGATATGTAATGTGGGTTCCAGACTGATGAGCTGTATTTGAGAATTGGTGTAGCAAATGTTTTGTATGCTCTAGTTAGTAGTGTAATATTACCAGAGAAAAAGCTACGTAAGATTAGGTTAACAACTCTTAATGCTTTTTTGGCTATGAAGTTACAGTGGGCTCTAGCACTTAGGTCATTTGAGATGAGTACTCCAAGGTCCTTGACAGAGTTTGGATCATCAACAAGGTCTTGATTAATTAGCCTGTATTTTATTTTCTGATTTTTTTTGCCAATATGTAAGACAGAGCATTTGTCTTCGGAGTCTTCGGAGATGGGGCGGCATACAAGTCTCAAAAATAAATAAATAAAATAAATAAATAAATTTGTTGAGATTTGAAGTTGCCATTTGTTTGACCATTCTGATACATAGTCAAGGTTTTTGAAGGGTAGCAGTATTGTCTGTGGTGTTGAATAGCTTTACATCATCAGCGAAGAGAACACAGTGGCTCTTAATATGATCACAGAGGTCATTTATGTAGAGTATGAAGAGAGTTGGTCCTAGAACACTGCCTTGGGGGACACCACTGTTGACAGGTACAGAATTTGATAGGACGCTCCCAGTTTTGACCATTTGTTGTCTGTTTGACAGGAATGCTTCTATCCAGTTATGCAGGTGTCCAGAGATACCATAAGATTTTAGTTTTAATAGTAGTTTGTCATGTACCACTAAATCAAAGGCTTTACAGAAGTCTATGAAGATTGCATCTATTGCTTTGCCCTGATCGAGTTGTGTAGTCCATATGTTTTTGCAGTGTAAGAGTTGTAGATTACAGGATAGCTTTTTTCTGAAACCAAATTGTTTATTAGAGAGTAGGTTGTTTGTCTCTAAGTGGAGGATAATGGATTGGTTAATAATTGATTCCATGACTTTACAGGTGACACAGCATAAAGAGATTGGTCTGTAATTTTCAACTAGGCTGGGGTCTCCCTTTTTGAAGATGGGGATGACCATGGCTTGTGACCATAGTTTTGACAAGGAGCTGGTCCTGAAAGATTTTTCAAAGATTATGCTTAGAGGTTCAGCTATGGCAGTGGATAGCTTTGAATTCCTTATTTCAGGAATGGGCTTCAAAAATTTTAGCAAAGGGTTCTCTGCCCGGTTGCTGGGTGGGCGTGAGCATGGTGGGCATGGCCTAGTCAGCCTCCTGTATCATGGTGGTGGGGGTTGCCCTCCCTGGGCTCCAGAGGCTCTCTGGAAGCTGGAAACGGGCCCATTTCCTGCCTTTCTGAACTTCCGGAAGGCTTGTTTTTTGCGCTCCCTGAGCCTCCATGCACACCCTGCATATACCTACATCTAAAATGGGCTGTATGGGGACTCCTGGGAGGGGAGGGGAGGTGTGGGCAGGGCCAACCAGGAGTGTGATTTGGGGGTTCTCCAAACTGCACAGAATCTTAACTAGGGGCTTGCCCTAGCCCCTGCAAACCCCCAGCAGCCCATCCCTGCCTTAGTCACCAAGTTGTCAGGTTGCTTTGACTGCTAGCTTGTAGAGAGCTTGAGCTTGCAATAAATCTTTATAGTCATTGAAACTGCCTGGACCTTCTGATTTCCCTGGCACTTGACATCAATTTTACCAGGTAGACCAGGCAGGAAACATGACTAGATAAACTAACTCTACTTTATTGTAAAGCTACAATAACAGTGTCTGAAAGTACAATTCTTCTGTCATCTCTTTACAGGCCAAGAAACCAGGGAGGGTTCCTTCTTGAACTTCTTGATCTGCCCCTTGTGCAGCTGTGGGCTATGCTGGCCTTTATCTGACCATCTCTAGGCAGCATCTCTTCAGTCCATCTCACAAGGTCTTTCCCACATACCATTATATAAAGGAAGTGTTTCTCTGAAGACAATACCCTCCATAACCTCCAAAAAGGAAGCGATTCTAACTAAGAAGGTGGAATTAACAACATGATAGCTCCAGGTGTATTCTTTCATCTGGCTACAGAAGACCGGCTAACAATACAATTGTTGTAGAAGCATCCTGTAGAGCATCAGGAAACAATCCAATAATATATCTCTCTCTCCCTCTCCCTTTCTCTCGCTTTCCCTCTTCCTTTCTTCCTATCTCCGTCTCCATCTCTGTCTTCATCTCCCTCCCTCCCTCTCTTTCTCACTCATGCTTTCTCTCTCTCTCTCCCTTTGTCTCTTTCTCTCTCCCCCTCTTCTTCCCTCTTCCTTTCTCTTGTTCTCCCTCTGTCTCTCCCTTTCTCTTGTTCTCACTCTCCCTTTCATCCTTTTCCCTCTCTCCATCTCCATCCCTCTCTCCCTCTCTCTCCCTCTCTCTCTACCCCCCTCTCTCTTCAAGCTACTATGGCAATGTAACTTGTAATAGAGCAACAACTTTTGCCAGCCTCCTCCTTTTGAGATTCCTGTTGCCTTATGGATTGAGCCGGATGAGAGAGGAACAGAGTCAGGCTGTCACTAGAGAAGGAATGTTAAATAACCTGGAAGCAGCAGGGGACAGAGATGGAGGAAAACCTGCAGATGTCACTTTCTGCAGGGAAAGTGAATTGACCGGCTGCTTGCCAAAGAACATCAGAGAGGGATCATCCACTGGCAATGTGTCTGATTGAGTGAAATCATTTGTATGTCTCTCCATTGCCAGATCATGTCAGTGATCCAGCAGGAAAAATGGGGAGGAAGCTACGACTCTTATTTCTGTATTTTCAGCCTCCCTGACATTTCTGTCCAACGGGTTTCCAAACATAACGCTTCCTTAACTCCCACACTTTCAAAGGAAAATGGAGTTTCTTTTCCCCTCCCTATCCAAAAAGGGATGACATGTGTCGTTAAGATTTTGTTTAAAAAAACTAAGCTGTAATTTAATGATATTCAGGAAGACTAAAAGCAGTACTAACCCCTCCCAAAAAAAAAAAAGAAAGCTACCAAAATAAACCAACTGCCAAAGAAGAAAACTTACCAGTCTAAAAAAGAAAAGCAAAACATTTTCAAATAAACCCAGCTCAGCCTATGGCTAATGGAAAGCAGACGGCTGCTGTTCCTTCTCAGATACATTATCTCAAAGTTTCAAAGCCTGCCTCCTTTAAGAAACACATTTCATAGAAAAGAGCACAGCAGGAAAAAATTAGAGAGATAGATAGGATTGGATGCTGGGTTTCTTTTCAGGAAAGCCAATTCTTTCAAGCCTCCTGTTTAATTTAGCTCAGTCTTTGGATAAATAAGCATGACCTCAGTTAGGAATTTAACAGAAATGTCATGTGGAAAACATCAATTGGGAGGAATTGGTGTGATTGGTTTTGGGCCCGACCCCTCCTCATCTCCCTCTCCCTCCTCCTTCCCTTTCTCCTCTCTCTCATCTTCCCCCTCTCTCCCTCTCTCCCTCCCTCCCTTTCTCTCCCTCTCCCCCTCTTTCTCTCTGTCTCCTTCCTCTTCTTTCTCTCTGTCTTCCTCTCTCTCTCTCTATATATATATATCCCTAATTCGCATTGCAGCTAGACTTTCGGTGCGTGTGTTCATGCTCTCAATTGCTCTGCATTCCAAGCATGTAGAGTGGAAAAACTAGTGATTTTCATGTTTTGTAGTATGGTCATGCAGTCAAAACAAAATTATGTCTTTCTAGCTGAAAAAAAAAAATTCCCAGGAGGAATATTAGAAAGAAATAGAACAAATCAAGCAAACTCCAGGCTAGATAAAACAATTTGGGATGTAGTATGATGCATAGCCTTAATTAGGTTTCAGAAAAGGCAGAGTAGGAACACAATTCTATACTTATGATCTACCAGCAAAGAGGCTATCTCATTTCGCAGAAACTGTCCTATAGCTGTAGGAAGGCCAGGCCTACCAATTTATTCACTTATTTATTGCAATTATTTCAACCGGGCCTTCCATGATAACAATCCTTTTCAAAGGGATTCTGGGGCAATCTTTAAAAAAAATGGCAATGCATTTACGATAAACATACTTCAAAAGCAAATAAATGAAATGGTTTTGGGACCTTCCCCTCATGACCATTGGTAACAATGGCCTAGAGGCATAGATGCACTGTTTCTTTTTTTCACCCTAGAGTTATAGGATTGCTTTAAGAAATTACAATCAGGGCTCCATTCCTTGTAGTCCCAAACTCTCCGTGCAAATTGAATTTGCACAGCTCTATTTTGGTATACTTCCCCAGAAAAAAGTGCTTTACCCCTCCCGGCAGAATGTTCTAGAAAAATCTTCATTGTTTCACTCAACTGCTTTTAGGTGTCAGGTGCAAAGAATCAGATTCACACATTAAGTTCCAGTTAAGATTTATTGCTCAAACCTACATACAAATCTAATCTACTAACAGTCAGCACTAAATTGGCACTAGATAAGAGGCAATGGTATTCAAGAGGGGTTGGACACATAATGATTCTAGGCTGAGTTCTCTCTTGACTCCACCCCCAGGCTCTGCCTCTTTTTTTCCCTACATGTGGTGTACTTTCTAGTCTGATCCACTTTTTTTCCTCTTAAGGGGCATCAGGGAAAAATTCCCTTCAACCTGACTGGTACTCAAATCAGTTTTCAACCAAGTCCTGAAAATCAGAAAAAAAATCTAGAAGAATAGAATAGAATAGAATACAGAATAGAATAGGGAATAGAATGGAATGGAATAGAGGAAATAGAATAAGGAATGAATAGAATAGAATAGAATAGAATAGAATAGAATAGAATAGGGAATAGAGTAGAGTAGAAAGGAATGGAATGGAATGGAATGGAATAGAGGAAATAGAATAAGGAATGAATAGAATAGAGCTGAATAGAGTAGAATAGAATAGAATAGAATAGAATAGATTAGGAATAGAATAGAATAGAATAGAATAGAATAGAATAGAATAGAATAGAATAGAATAGAATAGAATAGAATAGACAGAGTTGGAAGGGATCTTGGAGTCCAATGCCCTACTTAGGGTGGAAACCCAAAACCATTTCAAATAGATGGTTGTCCAATCTCTTCTTAAAAACCTCCAGTATTGGAGCATTTACAACTTCTGGAGGCAAGTTGTTCCACTGATTAATTTTCCTAACTGTCAGGAAGTTTCTCCTTAGTTCTAGGTTGAAGAAGAGAAGATAGCTATTCATTCATTCATTCATTCATTCATTCATTCATTCATTCATTCATTCATTTTTTTAAAAAAATAAAACTTCACAGTTCCTGAAGTTCCATTAAAACTTGATTCAGTTTTCCTTCCATCCATCATTGGGCATGCCTGGGAATACCCAACTACCCACCCATGAATGGCCTCAGACCCAGAACAGCCAAGAAACATCCCCAATTACCAAGTGAACTACCCAGGGGAGGGCACTCCCTCGGTAACCAGGAGTACTTTGTACAGCAGTCTTTTTGGCAGTTGAAGCCACAGTTGGGCTGCAGGGAGCAAAGACAAGAAAACTAATGGGAAAAAATTCTAAGCACTTGAGGGGCCTTATTGATTTTCGCCTGCCGGAATGCATTCTAGACACAAGCAAAGATTGCTGAAATGTCCAGATTAAGAAAGTCAGTGAAAGGGCAAAGCAGGTATGTGTGAGGAGGGGTGGATGGGTGGGTTGATGCTTCTGATTTTGTTGCCTTGATAATCTTCCTAATCGACTTGACAGTTAATGCATAGATCCTCAGCCTTTATCTCTAAACACTATATATATATATATATATATATATATATATATATATATATATATATATCATTTACCCTCCAGGGGGTGTTGGTAATGGGGCTTCTGTGATGCAAAATAACCTTGATCTTGCAGTTAAAGCAATGATATTGTCTTTTTTTCCTCCCCTGATTAGATCCTCTGGGTATTATAGCAAACACATCTATTCACTCTTCTTGATGCTCCTGTATAATTTCCCTTAATGTTAATTGCAACTACAGAGAGAACAGATGGGCTGCTCCCTGCTGTGGTTGAAAGGCTGTGATTATTCATGACCACTGCTTTGAACAGTCTTGCTTAAACTCTGAAAAAATCTTCTTGAAGAAAAAAAGTTAAAGCAATGATATTGTTTTTTCCTCCCCTGATTAGATCCTCTGGGTATTATAGCAAACACATCTATTCACTCTTCTTGATGCTCCTGTATAATTTCCCTTAATGTTAATTGCAACTACAGAGAGAACAGACCTTGTGTTGGTTTTCCTGGCCTTGCGCTGCTCCCTGCTGTGGTTGAAAGGCTGTGATTATTCATGACCACTGCTTTGAACAGTCTTGCTTAAACTCTGAAGAAGGCTGGTATCTTCAGATTTTGTGACTTGGGGGGAGAAAAAAAATGAAACAAATTCACAGGGTAGCTAGGAAAAAAAATATGTGGCTGGACCTCAGTTTTATAGCTCGCTGTCAAAACAAACCACGAGAATGGATAGAAGGGAATATTTGTAGCTCAGGATTGAATTGTGAGTGTCAAGAAATAAGGAAGCGAGCCTGTTTCATTGAAGTCTATTCTATGTTATCTCTCTGCAAGAATCTGAACTTCTAACTGCCAAAGCAAATTGGCAGTAGATAAGAGGATGGAATGCAAGGTGGCTGGGCTTAGATCTCTTGTGGGCATGAAGGGACTCAAGATTGATGGTGCATTTGACCCCTCCCCCCCACTTCGGCTCAGCCTGGTCATTTCCTACAGTAATGTCCTTGGTACTCTCTGTGCTTGATTGTTTTCTTGCAGTCATTTCATTATCCAACTAGGTAACATCATCAGTGCTAGAAAGGAATGGTCTCCACCCAGTGGTGGGATTCAAATAATTTAACAACCAGTTTTTTACTCTAATGATTTATTCCAACAACCAGTTCACCAAACTGCTCAGAAAGTTAACCATCAGTTCTCCCAAAGTGGTGCAAACTGATTGAATCCCATCACTGTCTCCACTTCAAGAAAATGACCAAGCAATATCAGTAATAGTAACATTATTTACTTATAAATAATAATATTCTTCCCACTTATAATTTCCACCTTTGTGGTCTAACCAATTGTAAAACAAATCCCATGTTAAAAACGTCCTGTACCTTCTTTGTCTTTTATCTTTAATGTTAGCCTATCCATTTCCTCACAATCTAATACTTTTTAATTATGTTTTCATCTGTATAAGTAAATTGACTCAGACAATATACTGTGTAATTAAGCACTTATATAAGTTAAAGAAAAATGTACAAATAAAATTTATTTTAAAAAAGAAAACAACCAAACAACTAAGCTCACAAACCATATGGTAATTCAATGAAATTTCACCCTTCCGAGAGGGCAGAGTTTAGTTAGCTTAGAACTGCAGATAGTCCTTGATTAATGTCTCTATTGGGGACCAGAAATTCCATTGCTAAGAACTTTGGTTGCAAAGCAAAAATCATGTGACCATGTCAATTTATGATGACAATTCTAGTACTTCCAATCACTATTGTAAAGCGAAATACTCATGATTGTTAAGAACAATGTCGTGTGACCGCAACTTCCTGCCAGCTTCCCCATTGATGTGCCTTGTGGATACTAGCTGGGAAGATTACAAATGTCAACCATAGGATGCTGTAACAATTGTAATTGTGTGCCAGTTGCTGAGCACCTGAATTAGGATCACATACCAATGGAACGGAGCACAGGCCACAACTTTGAGGACAGTGATAAAGTCTCCTCACTTAGAGCTCTTGTGAATTCAAATGGTCATTGAACAAATGGTTGTTAACCAAGGACCAACTTTAACAATTGAGAATTGGGCTGCTGCTATACCAAAATTTGGTAGCTTCATATGTTTTCCTCTACTCTTCTTGCTGAAGAGTCATTAACAGAGAAAATGCTGCTATTCCATGCTATTTCTGTGCGTGATACTCATTTACTTGAGCCAATTTTGCACCCAGCCTGAGCAGTCTTCCTTTTCTATCCAGTTCCATGTTTAATAACAGAAACACACCTGTCTTCATCAATATATTTGACTAGGTAAGGTATTTTGTTCATAGTGGCATGCTTCTAAAGTTTTTTGCCTTATATAGCAACCCATCTAATGATATCCATCTCAGCATGAAGGTTGAACATGCTACTCTCACTGTTTTGCTTGTTTAATTTTGTTTCTTTAGGAAAACCACAACATATGTTTACATTTATAAAGAGGCAAGAATTATTTAAGACAGGCTCTGAAAAATGTTCTAACTTTCTTCTCAGAAACACAGCTGAAAGACGGCAAGATAACATCCGACTGCTGCTCCATATTTATTGGGATATTTCTTCCAAAGGAAATGAAAGCTTGTCAAAGATAAAAGGAAATACAAAATCTTGTATCACTACTAGCGAAGCAACAGATCCAGAAAGACAATGTGTAAGAAGTAAGTTAGAAAAGGTCGCTAATGGAATTGAAGACCCTTATGGCCAGTTATCTAATTCTAGTTAGCACTTAGCAGCACTTTAGAGCCCTCTCTAAACTGTTTACAATGTCAGCATATTGCCCCCAACAAACTGGGTCCTCATTTTACCCACCTCAAGGTCAACCTTGTGCCTGGTGAGATTCAAACTGCCAAATTGCAGGAAGCCAGCAGTCAGCAGAAGTAGCCCTCAGTACTGCACTCTAAACACTGCGCCACCACAGCTCATAGCTTATAAGGGCCTTGGTGGCCCAGGCTGTTAAATGCCTGCTCTTAAGATCCAGCTGTCTACAATTACTGTAGAAGCCTGAATCCCACCAGGCTCAAGGTTGACTCAGCCTTCCATCCTCTCGGGCCAGGTAAATTGAGGACCCAAGATTGTTGGGGCAATAAGCTGATTTTGTAAAAATGCAGCTTAGTAATAAGCAGTATATATACAATGGAATAAGGCTATTGCTGAGCACACTGGGTTGTATCCCAAACAATGTAAGCCACCCTGAGTCTTCGGAGAAGAGAAGGCATATAAATGTAATTAAAAAAATAAATAAATAAATAACAAATGAAAAGTAACAAATGAAAAGCTGGAATTCAGTGAACTGAGCACTAACTCCCACAAAGGAAAATGTACCAGTAGATCCTCAACCAAGAAGCTTCCTGTATTCTCCAGAACCTTGAAGATAATCTGTTTAATATTCAGCCACCATGATAATTCCAGCACACGTACCTCTTTATGACAATTTTAAATCATAAAAAATAGTCTGGAAAAATCTCCTGTCAGTTCATGTTCTTTCTGGCTTAGCCTGACATGGCACATGGTAAAGTTAATGACTTCTAAAAATGAGCGGGCTCATTCGATAAAGGTAGTCAGACATTTGTTACAAATATTAAGATGAAGAAACCAGCCAAGTTGAAAACAATGGAGAAGAAGAGAAAAGAAGAAGAACCACGATTCTTAATTGGGCTTCTAGTCTTCCAGACAATGAATCCATATTCAAGCATACAGTATAAATTGTACATTACCAATCTTTTATTAGGCTAATATTCAGTTAAGAGTAATAATTGCTTTATGCACCCAGTAAGTGTCTCTACTAACTGCACCTGGACATCTAGCCAAGCAAAAAGCTTCATTCTGACTTGCTTTTCAGTGTAGACTGACTTTTGGCTTAGACAATTCCTTCCCTACCCTGTGTTTCTTTTATATCCTGTAGTTGCCATTTTAATTTCAGTCTTAAAAAAACAGTTTGTAAGTTTTGATTGTTCACTATGATGGGGCATCACAGCAATAGAAATTACCCTTAAAGGAAATTTTGACAACAATTGATTGTTGCCTTATCTTTGCGACATTTGTTATCAGCCTAGCTGCCAACTCATTGCAGACTGTGTGTTTATCTTGATGAGATAATACTCCATGGACACCATCACACAAGATTCACAAATTGGAAGACTGTGTAATTTTCCAAAGTGTTACCCCTCAAGGCAAACCGCATCCAACTAGATAGCAAGCAAAAACAACTTTAGATGGCCAGATCTATTTATGGGATTATAAACAAGCAGCCATAACTTTCAATTTATCTGTCGAAACAGGTTTACATGTGTTGGTGAATCAATTGGTTCTGACTGTACACTTGTACAAATTTGGGGGTTCAGTATGTTTTTGTGTGGGAAACACAACACTTAATAGTAAACCACATTTAGTTTAGCATGTCATACAAGCCTAAACCATATGTTCAGATTAAGGATTAACTTTAACACACAATTGTCCCGAAGATGTTTTGTCAAAAGGCAACTGGACTTCTTGTTTTTGCTTGAAGATGTTTTGCTTCTCATCCAAGAACAGATAACTTCTGAACCGAAGAAACTTTCTGGATGAGAAGAGAAAACATCTTCAAACAAGAACAAGAAGTCCAGTTGCCTTTTGAAAAGGCACCTCTGGGACAACCTGGATGACTGAGAATCTCCATAGATGTTTAACATACCATTCAAACTCCAAGTGTAACTTTCAACTTCCCATCTTTGGCTTAAAATGAGAAGCAAACAGTAACCAGATGAAGACATGGTGTCATTAGATCCTCTATAGAACTGATCTTTGGCCATTGAGATAGATGGGTAGATGGACAGATGACCAATGTAATAGATTAGCACTGGACTAGGCAACAGTGGACTTCAGAAGTTTTGACCTTCACCTACCATCTGTTAGTAAGATTTAGACAATTAATCTCAGTAATCCAAAACAACTTGAATGTGTTTAATTGTCAATCTCCAGAATAATGGAGTAAGATTTTGATTGCAAGCAAAATACATTAATGCACCTTGGTGCTTTTATATACATTTCTCTGCTTTTATTTACTTTTTACCACAACCCGGAAGTACCTCAGTGCTTCTGACTCATGTGAAAAAATCCCCCTGCAATACTGAAGGATATTCAAGAGTTCACAGGCAAAGAGTCACAATTAAGAGATCCGCAGTTTTGTTAAAATAAAAATATAAGAAGATTATATTATATACCCTTAGTGAAGTGAAACTCTCCATGTCATAAAGCAGCTTGTTCCACTATATGATATCTCATAAAATCAGGAAGTGAAACATCTCCTCAGGAAGTAAAATGCCTCCTTATCTTGGTACACCTCCATTGAAATTAATCCAATTTAATTATCCTTTTCTAAAATGTGATGCCCGAGAACTGGACACAGTTCTCCAGAAAGAATCAGATCATGGCACAGTAGAAGAAAACAATTCCTTTCCATGGTCTGGAATTTTCACAATAATTGAAATGCTGACTAAGAGTTCTAGGCCTTGAAAATTATTTATTTAAGTCTTACCTGAACTTTAATGGTTGAAAATCTCCTATGACACCAATAAAGGAGAATCTTTGCAACTCAGGGTTGAAATGAGGTGGTTCTTTTTTTTTTTTAATTCACATTTATATACGCCTTCTCAAGACTCAGGGGCTTACAATTTGGGCACAACCCAATGTGCTCATTAATAGCCTTCCTTCCATTGTATATGCCTGCTTATTACTAAGCGGCATTTTTACAAAGTCAGCTTGTTGCCCCCAACAATCTTGGGTCCTCAATTTACCTACCCCGGGAGGATGGAAGGCTGAGTCAACCTTGAGCCTGGTGGGATTTGAGCCTGCACTAATTGCAGGCAGCTGGAGCTAAGTGCTAGGTGTTTAACAGCTTGCACCACCGAGGCTCTCTGAGCTTGCTTGTTTTCTTGCAGATGTTTCATTACCCAAACTAGATAACATCATCAGTGCTAGAACTGATGATGTTATCTAGTTTGGGTAAGGCAGCTCAGAGAGCACCAAGCATCCCTCAAACACCTATTGTCACAGTTCCAAGTAATAGATCCATTGCAAGCGGAACTCAGAGGCAGGTGGATTCCTCAGAGAATAGCTTTATTGGAAATATCAAATTGGCACATAATCTGGTGAAAACCAACTCTGAAGGGCCTCTTGGTTTTCATCTAATTAAAACTTTTTCCCCAAACCCAAACAATCAGTCACATCTGTGACCACTCCTCCTTCCTCCGGCAGGTGTGAGAATGACCTTGCTTCCCAAGAGAAAGTATTTTATTTTTGACTACACATCCCCAGCTATCTCTAATCCCCCCTCCATAGCCCTCGCTCCAGTGTGGGCAGGGGTGGGCTTCAAAAATTTTAGCAAGGGGTTCTCTGGTCAATTGCTTAGTGAGCATGGCCATGGTGGGTGTGGTCGGCCTCCTGAGGGGCTTCCAGGAGTTGACTGTGAGGGTTTTCACCCTGAGCCTCCCACCCTGCACTTACCTGCATCTAAAACAGGCGTGGGGACTAGTGGTGGGGCCAGCCAGGAGTGGGACTTGGGGGTTCTCCAAACTGTGCAGAATCTTAGCTAGGGGATCTCCTGAACCCCTGCGAACCCCAGCAGCCCACTCCTGAGTGTGGCAACACTGAAGCTCCAAGATGGCTTCAGCCAGGTCAGCTTCAGGGTTGACACCTAAGTTTATTCCTCCATTTGGATATTTAAAAACAAAAAACAAAACTCCAGTCATAGACCTTTTCTTCCAAACACCATTCTGCCGTATACTCTATCATCCCATCTACCACGTGCTTCCACTGAATTCTGCATTAATTCATGTCTTTAATTTTCATAGCAGTGCACAGTTAAACCAACAGTAACATTAACATTGAAGGGAGGATCTGCTCAGGTTTTATTCTGTTCATTGCACCGTTGTTGCCTGGAGACACACTAAACATTTATTTATTTATTTATTTCACACTCCCTCCAATTGAATGGCTTCTATTATTTAAATTGGCGGGAAAGCATTTATGTCAGCAAAGAACAAAACGGCATTTCAGATAGGAAGCGGGTTGGCTGAAAGGGCTCCTATTTTAAGCATTCTTCATCCAGCAAGGAATTAAAACTAAAATACATGAGTAAATTACCTTTTGGTTCCAAATAGAATCCTGCAAATGACATATTGCATTTCCAGGCACAATAAGCTGATGTGTGTTTTAACTGATAGGTTTCACCTCGCTTGTCATCCATAGATAATTAGAAGATGAATATGATTTCAGCAAAAAGCACACAGTATAAAATTACTAAGCAGAAGGGGAAGAAAACTAATACGTTGCTTGGTCAAAAGAAGAAAAAGAATAGGATGATTGCATATCTGCAAATATTATGGTTATCTTTTGTATAAATCATGCACATAGTTAAGTAAGTCTTACATGTTACATAACATTACATTTCTTTTTGGGGCTTCAGCAGCTGCTAATTCTTTGGAACTTTATTTTTTTATAAAATGTATTTGCTGCCTAATTTGTATCCAGTGGCTCTTTGTGACCAACTTTATGAAAGCCAGTTACAGTTATGTCCTTTTTTTTCTAAGGAGTCCTTAAAATTGAATAAATAGTGTGTGTCTGTGTTTTATCTTCACACTGTTTCTTCCCAGGGCCTTTAAAGCATTGTTAAAGCAACAAAAAAATAATAGTGACCTCTGAGAGTATAGACTTCAATGCCCATTGATATCAACTAACATGGTTAATGCCAAAGATCCTACCATCCAAAACATCTCAACGATGCCCTGTCATAGCAATCAAGTTTGGAAGATAATAAGAAATCCATAAAGCAGAAATATTTCTATTGGGGATTCTACCTGAAAAATACAGTAAGGAAAATGCATGTTTGGTTATTCATATATTAACTGCTGCCAGAAACGTGTTTGCACAAAACTGGAAGAGTGAAGAGATACCTACAGGTGAGAGTGTGATTAAGAAAATATTAGAATGTGTGGAAATGAATAGATTAACACTGGCAATTAAGGAGAAAAGAGCAAACTGAATACTATATGGTATGGAATTTATTTTATCAAAAGTTAAATAATAAAAATGGAAGTGTCAGCATTCCAGCAACCCTCCATTCCAACTAATAATTCCAAGACAGACATCTCCTAAAGGTTCCTTTATCTGGATAGTAACTGGCACATCTGTGGAATCCTAAATCTGAAAGTTTCGGGCTTCCTTGCAAACGTCAAAACTACAAATCCATCCCCCCTTAGCACATCACATGGTCCAATCACCATCCATCCTAAAGTAAGATTCCTATTTCATTATGCACCACACTCAGTGACCTTGAACCAGAAAAAAGAATTGTATCTTGTCTAACTAGATATACCCAAATGTATTCCCCCCTCCCACTTTCTCAGGCTCAATTGTGGCAGCGTGGGAGCATTGCATCTCAATATGGCTTCCAAAGCTGACAGGAAGTTAGAAATAGGGAAACAAAATAAAGAAGATATGTTAAAAGAGATAAGTAAATATTATGACTAGTGTGTTGAATATTATTATGTTAATATTGTAGAATTAATATGTGAAATATTATGTTAAAGATTGCAGAATCAATATTAATTTAAAGAAGAATGTTGTAATTTTGATCATTGTTTAACAAAAAATAGTTGTACCCAGACAACACACTGTTCAAGTGACGACAGAACAACCATATTAAAAATTAAATAATAATAATAATAATAATAAAGAAATCCATAAAGCACACAGAGACAGATGGCTTAGAAATAACTGTAGAAGAGAAGGTTTGACTTATTTCCTTGAAAACGACTACACAACCACAATGGGGAACAGAAATTGCACTGCTAAGCCTGGCAGTTAAATGGCTTACACATGATTTTTAAAAATCTTTTTGGCCACAGTTGTTAAGTGAATCAGTGCAATTGTTAAGTGAGTCCAGCTTCCCACTTTGCTGGTTAGAAGTTGGCTGGGAATGGGAGAAGGGAGTTGGGAGTTGAGTAGAGTAGAGTAGAGTAGAGCAGAGTAGAATAGAATAGAATAGAATAGAGAAGAAGGAGAATGGAATGGAATAGAATAGAATAGAATAGAATAGAATAGAATAGAATAGAATAGAATAGAATAGAATCCACCACTGGAGGTTTTTAAGAAGAGACTAGACAGTCACTTATCTAAAATGGTATAAGTTCCTGCCTGAGCAGGGGGCTGGACTAGAAGACCTCCAATAGACATTCTATTCTATTCTATTCTATTCTATTCTATTCTATTCTATTCTATTCTACTCTACTCTATACTCTATTCTATTCTATTCTAAATTTAAGACTTCCCTGCAGTGGGAAAAACTGTTGTATATCTGTTTCATAGTCCAATAGGGTCAACCAAATAGCGAGTCTCTACCTCTGCTGAATTTATGGCAAATCCAAGCGAAATATGCTGAATTGTATCCAAAACACTGAATTTCCTTGCGTGTGTACAGCCAGCCCACTGAGAAAGACCTAAACAAACCTATTTAGAAAACCCATGCAAACTGTTACAAAGAAGGGAGGGAAAAACCCTTCTGTGTTAATAAACAGATTTAACATTTTAATGAAATTTTCTTTCTATGCCCCTGTCCTTTAAAAGCTCACCTTGTTTATGATGCTAGAGGAGGAAATATGAAATGAACTATTTATGGTTCTCTCTCTTTTACTTATTGATTTGTTTGTTTGTTTGTTTTTCTTTTTGACATTGTTAGCTCCGCTCTTAGTCACTTTACATGGAAAAAAAACTTGTTTCAGTCTTCCTATAAAAAAAAAATAATTTCAATCTTTAAAAAAAATGGACCAGGAGCAAAGGTGTCAGAGAGTGTACAATAGGTGAGACATCCCCAGGAACAAATCAAATAAACAGGTTTGTGTTTACATATACTGGCTTTATCCCTACAAAAACATATATACATACAAGTACTTTGAGACAGGTCTTGAACAAATAGGTGCACAGTATTTACAGCATGGAAGAACACACAAACACAGAGATACACCCTCACAGGGCCTCTCTTATATTGCAGCCTCTTAAAGCGGTATCAGTCAAATAACCCTGCTTACTTATTGCTACCATTGCATCCTCACTTATCATAACAGTATTACAGCAGGTGGTCAGTTATTAAATCAACATTATCCTGACAAAGGGAGAACTTGATTGCAGGTTGGAAGCAGAACATGAATAGTGTATTTTCTGCTTCTGTCTATCATGTTTCAAAACAGGCAACATTTTGATTCTGTTTTCTAGCCCATCGCTTCAGTTCTTTGTTAGAGGGACTCTCAGTTGCTTCTAGGTTTCTTTCTTTCTTTCTTTCTTTCTTTCTTTCTTTCTTTCTTTCTTTCTTTCTTTCTTTTTTGACTTGAAAGAGGCTGAACAGCTTTCGCAACATAATATTACACAAAGTCATTTGACTAAAATGAACTGGCATGTAAAATCCCAGCTGCATTAGGCTTTTTCTATTATATTGTATTTAAATGTGTGTGTCATGAATTCCCTGTTGATTGTTCCATTATTATAATATTTGTGACTTATGTTTACAATAAAAGAGACGAAGGAATAGCAACAGATATTACATATTTAACCAACTCTGCAAAGCAAAACCCACCAGGCATGTTGAATTACAAGCTTTCAGTATCTTCCTCAGATGAATTTTATTCTGGTACTTTTTTTGTTCCTGCAAACGCAACTCCTAGAAGGAATCAGAGGATGGTTGAGGGTGCCTTATAATTAAACCAGAAGAAAGTCCATCTAGCACAACATGGGTCAGGGTTAACTAACCCTTCAAAAACTTTTCATTTTAGCCATATTCTTGCTCTGGACAAATGCCAACCTTTTTCCAAATTGCCAATTCATAAATTGCCAATAGAAGAGGGCATTTGTAGCTTAGGGTTGAATTGTGAGGTCCTTGGCACTCTTTGAACTCGGTGGTTTTCTTGCAAGACATTTCATTACCCAGCTAGGGAACATCATCAGGGCAATCTGCAACTTCCTACACAAAATGCACCAAGAGTTTTACATCAGGGGAAACAGATTGGTGAGAATATAATTGTATCATTTTTTTCAAGCATGCCTAAGAAACACTCAGGGCCAAATCGTAATGTGGATGGGGCAAGCAGATCGAAAGGGAGTTTCTGAAGCTGTAAAAGACACTGTGTGTGTGTGTGTGTGTGTGTGTGTGTTGTACTGTGTGGAATTGTACTTTCAAATTGGCAAGATTGTGTTAGCTGTAGCTTTGCACCGAAATAGAATTGACTCATCTGATTAGGTTTCCGGTCCAGTAAGACTGATGTTAGTCTTGCAAGTTTGAACTTTTATCTCTCTCCCCCACCCCCTTCTTTTATAGCCCCCAAAACTTGACTGTAGTTAAAACCTCATCCACATTCCTGCTGAGGGCTAAGCCACCTTAACAGGGATTCAATCAAGATCATGTGAGGTGCTAATACCACTCTATAAAGCCTTAGTAAGACCACCCTTAGAGTACTGCATCCAGTTTTGGTCACCACACTATAAAAAAGATGTTGAGACTCTAGAAAAAGTGCAGAGAAGAGCAACCAGGATGATTAGGGGATGAATGGAGGCTAAAACATATGATGAACGGTTGCAGGAACTGGGCATGGCTAGTCTAGGGAACAGAAGGACCAGGGGAGACAGGATAGCAGTCTTCCAATATTTGAGGGGCTGCCACAGAGAGGAGGAAGGGGTCAAGTTATTTTCTAAAGCATCTGAAAGCTAGACAACGAATAATGGATGGAAACTGAACAAGGAGAGATTCAACCTAGAAATAAAGAGAACTTTTCTGACAGTAAGAACAATCAACCAGAGGAACAGAAGTTGCCTTCAGAAGTTGTAGGAGCTGCATGCCTGGAAGCTTTCAAGAAGATACTGGACTACCATTTATCAGAAATGGTGCACAGTCTCATGCTTGGGTGGGTGGTTCGACTAGATGACCTACAAGGCCCCTTCCAACTCTGTTATTCTGCTCTGTTCAGTTGCCATCTTTTATCTGATCATTCCCTTGGCTGCATTTCTTTTTCCTGTCTCCTAAAATCATTACACATGTATAACCACATGTGTTATATTAGAAAAGGTACAAAAAGAGAGAGAGAGGAAGCAATCAAAGTAATCAGAAGCTCCTTGATGAGGAAAGACTACAGCAATTGCAACTCCTCAATCTAGAACAAAGGAGGCAAAGAGAAACCATGTTCGAAACATGTGCGTTCATGTGCGTGAGTCCAATCTCCACTGAATCTCCTAATCGATTTGCTAGGCAGCCGATCCAAGGCTCCGAATTGATTTGCCGACTTGATCAAACTGGCTTTGAACTGAATTTTTTTGATCTGAAGCTTCATGGAGGCCTAATCCCTACAGCCTTTGAGCCAGGATGTCCTAGAAATCAAAACGGATGAATAAATGAAAACCGAAGTCGATGTGCCATCGGTTCTAATCAGCCCTCAATGGGCATCATTGGAAATGTGAACCTTGGATTTTGGGGAACTGAAATGGATTCTCTGAAAAAGTAGGCGTGGAGCTTCAGTTCCTGTCTCCCATCTGTTTTCCCAAATTAAAAAATATTTAGCTAGCGCTCGATGCCAACATAGCAATGAAGCAGGCGTCTCTCTCTGGACCACTGCAAAGGCCCAAGTGACTGACTTTGCTGGCTGATCTGCTGGTGCAGCGGTAGCCAAAACAGTCAGATATGCCTGTCATTACCTTGTCCTCCAGAGGGACATTTTGTGTGCTTCTAATTAAAAATAATCCCATCTTCTTCCCTCGGTTGTCTCCACTACCAGATATCCCAGCCACCTCTGAAATCACCCTCTCCTGCCAGCTGAGACTTTGGAACAGATGACATTGTAATCCTGTTCTTTTTTTGGTGGGGGTGGAAATGCACACCCCGCATCCTCAACCCTAATTAGCCACTTGTGTTGCTGCTTTGTATAAGATGTATCAGTTGTTTGCACGCCTGGATGAATTCCTGTTATCCATTGAAGAAAAAAGTCATCAGCAGCTCCCTCTGGGTTTCTGTCTCTTTTACTTTTAATTGCTAAGCATAGTGCGTGTATAGAAGGCTGAGGTGGGGGGAAGGAGAATATTCTTTTCTTTTAAAATGGCATTCAGGGATGTCTCCTGAAGCCCTTGATGTAGACTTTAGCAGTTTCTGTCTCTGCTGACCACGCTGACAGCAGCAGCCACTGACTTGGCAAGGGGCGGGGAAGATTTGGGCAGAAACCAGTTCCTCCTTGCATAATGGTTGCCTTCGTTTAGAAATAAGGATGTGTGAAATTGTTACCCTATCATTGGTCTGGCAAGCCCCGATTAGTAGCAACTCAACTTTCCAAGAACCTCTTTTATTTAAGTTGTCATTGATGGTGTGCAGTTCTTTCTTGCTTAAAGTTGTGTGGAAAATGTACAAAACTCTGGTTTTTACTGCACACCAATTTCATCTGTAGTTTGTAGATTTCCTGGCAGGTATAATATGGAGAATGCAGAACTGTGGATGGCAAAGAGCTTTGCAGAATGGGGAGAGGATCTTCCATGGTACCGAATAATAGAGTTGGAAGGGATCTTGAAGGTCTTCTAGTCCAGCCCCCCTGCTCTATACCAGTCCAGGCAAATGGCAGTCCAATCTCTTCTTAAATACCTCCACTGATGGAACCCCCTCAACTTCTGGAGGCAAGTTGTTCCACTGATTAATTATTCTGTCCGGAAATTTCTTCTTAGTTCTAGGTTGCTTCTTTCCTTGATTCCTTTCCATCCATTACTTCTTGTCTGGCCCTCAGGTGCCTTGGAGAATACAATGAACCCCCCCGCCCATCTTCTCTGTGGCAGTTCCTCAAATATTGGAATATCATGTCAGCCCCTAGCCCTTCTCTCTCTTAGACTGTGTTTGTTAAACTTCGTTAGATGATGATCTTTGTTAGACGATGGTTTGGTTCTGCAACCCAACAGGACAGACCCAGACTTCAGAGGATAATTAGGACTGCAGAAAAAACAATGGCTACCAACCTGCCTTTCATCAAAAATCTGTATAATGCATGAGTCAAAAAGAGGACTGTGAAAATATCTACGCACCCCTCACATCCTAGACATAAACTGTTTCAACTCCTTCCCTCAGAATGATGCTATAGAGCACTGCACACCAGAACAACTAGACACTCTGCTAAACAAATAATTCCCTCAACACTGTCCAACTATTTACAAAGTCTGCACTACTATTACTATTAATCTTCTCATCACTCCTTATCACCCGTCCCCTCCCACTTGTGACTGTATGACTGTAACTTTGTCACTTGTATCCTTATGATTTATATTGACTGTTTCCCAGTATGATTTGATTGCTTATTTGTACCTATGACTATTATTAAGTGTTTATCTTATGATTCTTGACTCTTGACGAATGTATTTTTTTTCTTTTATGTACACTGAGAGCATTTGCACCAAGACAAATTCCTTGTGTGTCCAATCATTCTCTTCTCTTCTCTTCTCTTCTCTTCTCTTCTCTTCTCTTCTCTTCTCTTCTCTTCTCTTCTCTCCTATCCTATCCTATCCTATCCTATCCTATCTAGCAACTCTAATCTAAATCAGTTGCCTAATCTAAACCAATTCAAATTGTCTTGAAGAAGAGATTGCAAAATAAAGCTTCTTGTCCAGGGGAAGACATTCACCCTGAAAACAGGAGGTGGTTGGTAAACAGGAGGGGTAGGTAAATTGAGGGTAGGTAAATTGAGGACCCAAGATTGTTGGGGGCAATAAGCTGACCTTGTAAAAATGCCGCTTAGTAATAAGCAGGCATATACAATGGAATGAAGGCTATTGCTGAGCACACTGGGTTGTATCCCAAAAATTGTAAGCTGCCCTGAGTCTCCAGAGAAGGGCAGCATATAAATGTAATTTTAAAAAAAAGCAGGATGCCAGAGTTTAGCTCAAAACTAAATTTTACATTTTACAAGAATTGTATTGTTTTTAGAAGTAATAGTATTATTAAGTCTAGACTTAATTAAGATACATTTTCTATAGTGGGGGGAAGAAACTGAAGCTCAGTGTAGGGCAGGTCATTTCCATCTGGTTGGGCAACCTGACTGAGAGGTTCAGAAAAGGTGAATCCTATCAAATACCTTTATAATAAACCCTTTTGTTCTTCAGGAATGAAGCTGCAGTCAATAGCGATGAAAATGTCAGTTCTGATATAGTCTTACTTTTCAACTGCAGACATGTGTAATATTTTGCAGATGGATGACCATGCCTATTTCTGGCCCATGTTTTTTCTGAGTTATCCTTTTATACGTAGACACACACACACGCTCTCTCTCTCTCACACACACACACACACTAATCTTGAGTTTCTAGTGTGGTACCTGGGAGGAGGAGGGGGGAGGGGGAGGACACCATATTTGGGCATTATCCAGAGAAGTTTTGAAATTCAGTTGGTTGGATTCTGAGTTGGTGTTAGATAGCAAATGGCTTTCCTGGTTGTGAGCTAAAATACAGGAATACAATCTCGTGGAATCGAACCACAGCCCTAAGGATGATAGAGTGGAAGGCCAAAGTGGACCACTCTTGGGGAAGGAGGAGAGATTCAGTGCAGGAATTTCAGAAAGGGATAAGAAATTGAATACCACCTGAAGAAATATCTTGACTGGTTTGGGAAATACTTTAATCATTGCTTTGGGAGCTGTGGAGGTGCACTGCAAAGGTGGTGTTCAGCAGGTTCTGACCAGTTCTGGAGAACCGGTAGCAGAAATTTAAGTAGTTCAGAGAACTGGCAAATACCACCTCTGACTGGCCCTGCCCCCATCTATTCTCCGCCTCCCATTGAGTCCCAGCTGATTGGCTGGGTCTTCTTTGGTTGCCCTGCACAGGAGAACGGAGATGGAAAGCAGGTTAGTGAGGTGGGGATGGAATGGGGATTTTGCAGTATCCTTCCCCTGCCACACCCACTAAGGCATGCCCACCAAGCCACACCAACAGAACCAATCGTAAAAATTTTTGAATCTCACCATTGGTGCACTGGTTAGAATGCAGCATTGCAAGCTGACTCTGCCCACTGCCAGGAATTCGATCTTCACTGACTGAAGGTTGACCCAGCCTTCTATCCATGCAAGGTCAGTAAAATGAGGACCCAGATAGTTGGGGGCAATATGCTGATGTTGTAAAGCCCTCAGAGTGCTATGAAGCACTGTGGAGTGGTATATAAGCAATTGCTATCTACATCCCAAATAACCCCAGCTGGCTCAAGAGATGGTGATGAAGTGTTGTGACTGGAGAAGGGAGAATGTGTTTGCCACTGTGCCGAACGATACACAAACCAATTTAACACTGTATTTATTACTGAAGCAAAATGAGAAATGCAGCAAGCGAAGGGGAAAACACAAGGTAAACTATACATGTTGTGCTCCTGATCAGTTCAGGCACATTGACCTGAGATGGGAAATGGCACCTTCTGTGTTTCCTAACCTCAACTCCTAAATGACAGCATTAGGACCCCTCCTGTTTTTCTGAAAGCTTGAGAAAAAGACAGCCCATTCAGCATCCACAGGGGAATGCAAGACATTTAAGAAAAGCTGAGAAGGATGTATTAAAATGCTTATTCATCTTGTAAATTTACCATCTGGGAAATCAGGGGCAGAAGTGATGATCCCCGGTATGCACTGTCTACTCTTTTCTCCTTATTTTATTAAGCATTCTCCCCCCCCCTTTTTTTTTTTAAATGGAGTTGTCTCCTGGACAATGAGAACAAAATCACAGGTGTGAGATGCTGGCTTCCTTTTAATGAGCTCAGCAGAAGTCCACAGGTGAGATATTTGGAGAAGTATTCAAAAACTTTTGTGACTTCAGGAAAGAAGCCATAGCAACCTGCCCACCCCTTGTAGGATGGTTGCTCAAAAGAGTTGTGTTATCACTTTGCCAGGCATGAAGATGCCACGGTCACGGCTTTGTAATCACAGGGTGCTTTACAAAGCACCTGTGTGTGAAAGGTAGGTGTAGAATTGGATGCCTTAAATTAGGCACCTAATAGTGGCTGAAAAGAAATAATGAAAAAATAAAAATAACGGAAAAATAATAAAAGCGGAAAGAGGGACGTGGTGGCTCAGTGGCTAAGATGGTGAGCTTGTCGATCAGCAAGGTTGGCAGTTTGGCGGTTCGAATCCCTAGTGCTGCGTAATGGAGTGAGCTCCCGTTCCTCATCCCAGCTTCTGCCAACCTAGCAGTTCGAAAGCATGTAAAAATGCAAGTAGAAAAAATAGGGGCCACTTTGGTGGGAAGGGAACAGCGTTCTGTGCGCCTTTGGCATGTAGTCATGCTGGTTACATGACCACAGAGACGTCTTTGGACAGTGCTGGCTCTTCAGCTTTTGTAACGGAGATGAGCACCATCCACTAGAGCTGGAAACAACTACCACGTATATGCGAGAGGAAACTTTACCTTTACCTTTAATAGATGAAAGTTTCCTTATGAAGTCATTAGCTGTAAGAGACATTCTTCCTTCTTCCCCCATGCCAGCAATTTAAGCACATACAGGAGTGTATCCCTTGGTGGTTGTGTTTTGTCCTGCTTCATCAAGATAAACAATAAAAAGTTTGGGAGGTCTTACTAGTAGCTTGCTGTGATAGATACTTTATTTTTTATCTTGCCTCTATTATTTTTATAAATAACTCAAGACAGTGAACATAACTAATACTCCTTTTGCCTTCTATTTTCCTCGCAACAACAATGCTGTAAGATGAGTTGGGCTGAAAGTGAGGGACTGGCCCAATGTCACCTAGCCAACTTTCAAGGCTAGGGTGGGGCTATAACTCACCATCCTCTGGTGGTTGGCCTAAAGTTGGATTCCCCCTTGATTTTGTTTTCTGGAAGCCAGCTGAGAAGGTCTCAAATGGCAGTTGTGTGATGCTAGGATGCTACAGCTATTGTAAATATATTCCAGTTGCCCTGTTTTGATCATATGATGGTGGGGATGCTGCAATAGTCATAAGTTCAAGGGCCAGTTGTAAATCACTTTTTTCAGAGATCATCAATGACCAGATGATCTTCAAAGCCCCTTTGAGGCTCTTACTATTCTCTGATTCTATATGTTGTATTTTTGTTTAGCCTTATCTTGGGAGCCAGGATCTACTGATATGCAATCTGCCTTGTTTGATAGATCCAGACTAAAACCCAGTCAAAAAGGGTTGTACCTTGGTCTTTAAAGATTAGCAGATCTAACCAATTTTCCTAAAATTAATTCAAAGAATATAACTTTTGTCATTGTATCAGCCTCCTCCCTTCATCCAGCCATTAGAGTTAGTGCTAATTACCTGAATCTGATATCACTCTAGGTCTTTTCTTCCTGTAAGTCCAAACACGGTGTGAAGCCTAACTAATGACTTTTTGCCGATTAACAATTGATAGCTAAGTAATTGATTAGAGAGTTCATGCTGTGTGTCTTTCCCATGTGCTATGAAATATGTAAATAGCACCACCAGTAAATGTCAATGCAAATCAGCTGCAGAAAGTTTGTTGGTTTTACTAGAAACATAATATTGTTAAGTACAAGCGAAGATGTTTTGCTGCCTGAGATAGTAGGGTAAGACAGCAATTCTTCCCACGGTTGACCAGACTGGTCTTGGATTAGTATCTTCCAAATGATAGCTTCCAAAATGCAAGTTTGCTGTATGATTCTTGCTTAATTGCCACTCCATAATTTTTATGCTTGGGGTTTCTTCTCTTGAACTAATGATGAATATCACCCTCAAATCCTATAGAAAAAAGTGAACTCCATTAATTCTGGGAAGCTTCTGACTTCTTCAGTGTAGGATGCTGCATGCCCAAACCAGCAATCATTTCCTTTGGGAAAATAAATATTTTTCCTCCTTCCTTCCTTCCTTCCTTCCTTCCTTCCTTCCTTCCTTCCTTCCTTCCTTCCTTCCTTCCTTCCTTCCTTCCTTCCTAGACTAAACTTAGAACATAACAATTTTCAAAAAGAGTTGGATGAGTTGGAAGGAACTCTAGTAAACAGCCAATTCCAAGCTATCTTCTTATTAGCCCAATGACATAGAGGAGATCTGCAGAATGCCTGTAATTTGTGCAGTAAATATATTCCACTGACAGGTTTATTTCTTCATTAAAAATTTATGTGAGTTGGATTCCCCCACCCTCTTTTTTTTCTTACCCTGCATTTGCATGACATTGATGTAAGTTAGAAATGTTGAATAGTTCAGTAACATCATATGAATTTCCAAATTCTCATTCCTATAGTTTTCTAGTTTGGAAGCAAAGAACTATAAACATTCAAAAAAGTGGCTGGTTTTGGCAATGGTGATTGAGAATGAAGACAGGGAAGTGACTTTCATGTTGCTGCAACTAGGAATGACAACATTGTGGTTCCTCAGTTGTCACTGAATATCGGGATCCCAGTCAGCATGACCAATGGTAGGGAACAGAGATCTGTGGCTCAGTATTATCAGGACAGGCATAATTTTCAACACAACTTTCATAGTTACACATTCCACAGTTGCCCAAAAATGATTTGGAACCATCCATCACATCTAGGATAGTACACAAAATGGTACAAATATAAATGCTAGGAATAGAAAAGCTGTGGATGTATTAGCACAACTGACCTACTCAGTCAGGATACTAGGAAATGCATACATTTGAGTTACATTAAATATCATCTGACTGAGTGAAATAAATAAGATAGATAGATAGATAGATAGATAGATAGATAGATAGATAGAAATATAGATACAGATGTGGATATAGATAAAGATACTGTATAGATATAGATATATAGATGGGATATTTTGGGCAATGCATAAAGAAAAATTGAGTTCAGAACCATCCAATGGGAATGGTTTTGGAAGGAATCCCCTGTTCATTTCTGAACCTTTTTTCTGCACATATTCAATCAAGATTCAAAGCTGTCTTTAGGAATGATATGGAACAATATAATAACTGAGTTGGAAGGGACCTTAGAGGATCTTTGTCCACCTCCCCTGTTCAAGCAGGAGACCTATCATTCCAGATAAGTGGATGTCTAGTCTCTTCTTAAAATCAGTGATGGAGCAGCCACAACTTCTGAAGGCAAGCTGTTCCATTGGTTAATTGTTCTCACTGTCAGGAAATTTCTCCTAAGGTCTAAGTTGCTTGTCTCCTTGATGAGTTTCCATCCATAGCATCTTGTCCTACGCTCAGGTGCTTTGGAGAATAGCTTGACTCTCTCAACTTTGTGGCAGCCCCTGAGATATTGGAAGGCTGCTATCATGTTGCCACTAGTCCTTTTTTCCACTAGACTAGACATACCATTCTACAACCATTCTTCATACGTTTTAGCTTCCAGGTCACTCATCATTCTTCTCTGCACTCTTTCTAGAGAGCAGGATGCCTCATCACTTCCAGAATACCTCATCAGGAATGTTACATTTTTGAAAAATCGTTTGGTTTAGCTTGACAGCAGAAGCTTGATACTGGGATCATAGCAAAGCATAACAAGATCTTTATCCAATTGAGAAAGGTTCAAAAGCCATTATTTTCCTATTGTATCTAAGTGCAGAATACTGATTAAATGAGATAGTGTGAATTTAGCTCTGATCACAGATAAGCAGAGGAGTTTTCTTCCTATTAAATAATATGGCCTTTGTTGTTGTTGCTGTTTTTCATGTTGTTGTTTATAACACAACTGATTAAAATAATGGACCAATTAGACTGTATGCTTGTTTCTCTAGTTGCATTAATAAACCAGGCGGTTGGAAGGATTCCAGCTTCAAACTCACATAATATCCCAGATAATTTTTCATTGGATACACACAGCCAAAATAACTTGAAAGATGGCTGCAGGGATAAATTGCCCTAGTAGAAGAATGGAGTGGAATATCAATAGGATGTATAAACAAACAAGAAAAACACAAGATAAGGACTTGAAGACTTCTTATATTCTCTTGTGCATATTTATATTCAGTATGTACTTAGTGGGTGATCCGCTGGTCCCACTGTCCACTGTGACTCTTGACATGATGAAATCCTTAATTTCACAACACATGGATAGACTTCACCCTACTTTCAACTGAGAAGCTGTGAGCATCCTAGACCAAGCCAAGTCCAAAAACACAGAGAATTCCTGGAAACCTGCCACTCAGACCCACCAGCCATCAACAGGCACATAGAGACAAACAACATCTACCTACCTTTTCAAAAGAGACAATTAAGAAGCCAACAAGAAAACAAAAAGAGAATGACACCTCTTCACCAGCAATCAACATCCAGAAAAGCAGAGATGAACACCAAGGCCAACTAGACCAACAATCAGGAAGGAAACAATATCCCAATCAGGGAACTACGAACTCAGGCAAACAAGCTAACAGTAAACAACAGTATAATCAAGGAACCATGAAGAACACTGTCACTAACACTGACAGGGCAAGTCACATGTATGTAAAAAGAGATCAAATCCCTCTCCCTTCTAGCACTGATATTACCTAGTTGGGTAATGAAACATATGCAAGAAAATAACCAAGGTCAGAGAGCATTAAGGACCCCATAAACTAATGTGGCTTCCACCTGAGGAAGTTTTATGCTTTACAAAATCTATTTCTTTTGTAATTTTCCTAAGTTTTTAAGACACCGGGAAGCACTATTTCTGAGGCCAGAGACAATAACATATGACATTTGAGTGGTTTCTTCATTTCAAGAAGCTTATTTCTGTGATATCATCATAAATAAACCTAAGTACCTTTATGAGGCAGAAAATTGGAAAGCAGATCTTCAAAAAGGTTAAATACAATATAGGGTGGCCATCCGTTAAATACTTTCGACTATAATGAGCAAAACCTATTCATTTATTACCAATTGGTACAAGAATGCCAGTGAATCAGCAAATACTGTTTTCAAGCTCATTGGGAAATAGCTATGAAATTAGGAACAGAACCATTTGCTGCAGCATTCTCGGAAAGGAATTTCGAATTGAAGTTGGCTTCAATTAATAATGTGCCTGAATCTTTGAAAGGAGACCAATAGGGGTGAATAGTGGGGTGGGGATTGGAGATAGGCAAATAAAGGAACAATTTCAAACCTGCATTTTTGTGGGGTGCAGAGGGTGATCTTATTGGACAAGTCATCATCAGAAGGGGTAGACAGGAACAGGCAATGCAAACATTTGAAAGAAATAAGAACAAAACCTCCTTCAGGTATCTGCACTAAACCATGTAAACACATTCTCCTTGTTTTGGGAACCGTCTACTTCAACTCCATGCTTGGTATGATGTCTTTGAAAAGGCTCGTGGTCTACAGCAGATTCGCAGAAGTCTCAATATTCTTCAGAAGGTTTTGAATCAGTAAGACTCTTCAGGTTCATATCAATTTTTTTTTACTACAGTTGACTTCACTTTAGGAATATATGTCAAAATAGGGATAGAAGGGAAATCATTGAAGGATAAACTAAGGATGAATTTATTCTTAGGGTTTTAATAGAAAGCATAATCAGGTACAAATCGAATTCGCAGCTCTGTGTTCAGATTGCCCAGCAAGTGGGTAAAACCAGGATATTTCCTTTGTGGGGAGGGATTTTGGGTCAGCCAAAGTGTGCTTCTGCCAAATCAGTCCTGATCTATTCTAAGAACTTCATTTGAATTTTTTGTTGTAAATCTGTGCTTCAGGATGCTACAGATAAAACTTTTCCCCAAGAGCATAAATATGAAAAAGAACAATCCTGTTTAGAAGAGAGATTTCTAAGTCAAACATGTCATAGTATTCTATGACTCTCGCTGAGTGTTGTATCTTATGATTAATGATGATTGTATTTTATGATTATGATCATAATTCATCACTTGTTGCTTATATGTAAGCAGAAAACTTCTGCATGGAAATAAAATCCTTGTGTGTCCAACCATACTTGGCCAATAAAGAATTCTCTTCTATATAGAGATGATCAAACAAATAGACATTCTTTTTTCCCCTGTCATAATACCAGAGTACTCAAAAAAAAAAACCACCCTGAATGATAGGAATTTTCAGGTAAACAAAGAAAACTCTTCTCCCTAGAAAAGGTAATTAACACAGAGTTCACTGGTAGGAGATATAATGATGGGTCCAATTGCTTGGATAGCATACAAAGGCAATTAGATAGATGCATGGAAATATATTTTGCATTAACGAAGTTGGACTAATGTTCTGCCTAGTTTTGCCTTCTGCAGTTTTTCAACCTTCAGTCTGAAGGAAAGGACACTGCTTTTGTTTTTTTAAAGGACATTTTGATGAATTTCTCAGCATGTGGGCAAACATGTGGCATTTATCGAATATATGTAGTGTCTGAAAGGGGTATGTCAGTGTGTTGAATTCTAATATGCCACCTTATCTCTACTGATCTGCAACTCTCTTAGCATGGTTGGGAGTCCTCCAGAATTAGTTGAAAGATAGTCAGATGACGTTTTAAATCATCATCTTCATTTAATGACCCCATAATCCTTGCGGGGTGGAGTCTGAGCAACTGAATGGAGCTAGTGGATGCCTTTCCTGTCACCAATGTGGAGTTTTGTTCAGCTGACATATTCTCAGTGTGCCCAGAGAGAGAAATATTTGCCTCTACCTTGGATCGAACTCCCAGCCTCCTGATTGTGAGGAAAGAGCTCCATCTTTAGGCCACCACAGCACTCCATATAAATGTTTTAAATAAATAAAAGGAATATTAATTTGACATTAAATCCCAAGGAACTCATCAGGAGGAAAGTTCTGGTAAAGAAACCACTTCATAGCAATGAAATACGTTCATCGGTACCATCATAACAAATCTGGAAGCATCTAAAAATGCAGCAGGAAATAATACATAACACTTTTATAAGGAAAGGAAACTCTGAGACTATTTGAAGACCAATTTGATTATGGTGTTAATGTGGACCACAAATATCAGCTCCCACACAGAGATGATTGTCTGTTAGAATTAATCCAATTGAGCAATATTCAAATCAGTGTCAGAGCTTTGATTTTTTCCCCCATTTTTAAATTGCTCAGTGATTTGATTTTAATTTACTTGTGAAAATCTCCAGAAAATAAGCAGTGATTTTTTTTAAAAAAATGCCCATGGTCATAAACGAAAAACAAACATGAAATTAAAGAGAACTACATGAAAATAATTCAGCGAGGATAACACTCATTAGCTGGCCTTCAGCATACAATTGAAAAAAAGTTGGGGACTATGTAGAGATAATAGAATAACAGAGTTGGAAGGGACCTTGAAAGTATTCTAATCCAATTTTCAGTTCAATCAGGAGACCCTATATCATATAAAAAATGGCTGTCCACTTAAAACTTCCAGTAATGGTGGTTTCCATCCATAATTTCTTAACATCTTCTAAATCTAATAGCAAGCATGCAAAATTTCATGACTTCCATAGGAATTTCACTAGAGTGATCTTAAGTAAGAAGCACATACTATAGTCTTGGTGATTCTAATGCCTACTACAGGGGTCTTCAAACTTGACAGCTTTAAGACTTGTGGACTTCAACTCCCAGAATTCCTCCTCCAGTCATGTTAGCTCAGGAATTCTGGGAGTTGAAGTCCACAAGTCTTAAACTTGCCAAGTTTGAAGACTCTTGGCCTACTAGATCAAAGGGAAACTTCCAATTCAGTGAATCTTGTGATTTCAGCTTTTATAGTTGAATTTGTAGAGCAATACATGTTATTTTTATTTTCTCCTCTTGCCCTCCTTTTCATGCCTTTAGCAAATACACTGGCTTAACTCCCCTGTGAATCTGAAATGTGACGGCAATGAACTCTGTTATTCATAACCTCCTATTCCACTCATGATTGTGACATGCTTATAGCTAATCTTTGCTTTGGGTATTTCATGACAACAGTCAGGTAATTCAGGATGAATACTAGTTAGGAAACAAGGAAATAAAAGAGATTTTAGTAACTTATGAAATTTCATGTGGGTTTTAGACTTGCTTTTCTTACCTGGGTGCAAACCCTATCAAAGTATCAAAATACTCTACCTGACTCTGTGGTTTCTTCCCCAAACCCCAAGAACTTTAACTTTAGACTGCCTATTATTGACCTCACCCCTTTCCTAAGAGGTCTGTAGGGGGTGTGCATAAGCGCACCAATGTGCCTACCGTCCCTGTCCTACTGTTTCTTTTTATTTTTCTTATATGTATTCATTTCCTATATTCATAACTATGTTTATCCTTATACTTATTATCTTGTAAGTGATTGACAAATAAAATAAGTGAATAAATAAAGTCACTAGGTCTCATTTCTTATTTCTAGTGGAACCCAACATACAGTTGTCAGTATCAATTCCTACATTGCAAAATACATCAGCTCCTAAGGATTTATTTTAGCTTTGCCTGAAGAGTAAACTCATTAGAATATTCCATGCAAAGAAAATAAGTTGAAGAACGTCTTGAAATGCTAAATTTCTTTAACCTCCTGTGACCAAATTATTGCTGGCTTGATTTTCAAGAAGAGGGGATGGAAATTAATGAGTATAGTAAGATCTAGCTACAGCAGCTCTAATCAGGTTTGCATTGTTAGTTGTAATAAATAAATAAATAAGTTCCATCTTACTGTCCTGATTCGAAGCACTGGATTAAATTGGGAGTTTGCATGTGCTTAGCAGCAGTAATTTCTAATTCCTTTTGGCAAATTGAAAAGTTTTCCCGCTGCTACTTCACATGAATTCACTATCTCAGAATTTTTCTGATCAACTGAAAATTATTGATTTACTTGAGGGGAGCTTTTGGGATACTTTCTCAGCACCCAATCAACTATTGGCCACTGTGGTGCAGTGGTCAGGGTACCATACTGCAGGCTACTTCTGCTGACTGCTGGCCGACTGCAGTTTGGCAGTTTGAATCTCACCAGGCTCAAGGTTGACTCAGCCTTCCATCCTTCTGAGGTGGGTAAAATGAGGACCCAGATTGTTGGGAGCAATATGCTGTCTCTGTAAACCACTTAGAGAGATCTGTAAAGGATTGTTGAGTGCTATATAAGTCTAAGTGCTATTGTTATATCAAGTCTGTGTTGGGGGCAATAGGCTAACTATGTAAAACCATTTAGAGAGATACAGAGAGAGGGAAAAAGGGGGGGGAGATAGGGAAGAAGGAGGGAGGGGAAGAGAGAGAGTGATATACAGAGAGAGATACAGGGAGAGGGGGGAAGAGGGGGGAGAGAGACATACAAAGAGAAGGGGGAGAGAGGGTGGGAGATAGAGAGGGAGGGGAAGAGAGACATAGAGAGATACAGAGAGGGAGAGAGAGAAGGAGAGGAGCAGAGAGATACAGAGGGGGGAGACAGAGAAGGGTTTTGTGGCTGAATACTATATGTGGGTAGGGTGAGGCTGGGGCGGTCATGTAACTGGGTGGGAGTGAGTGACATTGAGTTGGCCATGTCCATCCAGGTTTTGTGGCTCCCTGTTTTTTTTTTCCCTGTGAGAAATGGGTCCAAATGGCTCTTTGAGTGTTTAAGGTTGCAGACCCCTGGACTAGAATATGGAGTAGACTTTTCTGTTGCTTACTTTATTGAAACTGTATAATAGATTAAATTATAATTAACTGTAGTAATTGTAACATACCCTGGCATGAGGGGCCCTTGGTGCTCCCTTGGCTTGCTTGTTTTCTTGCAGACGTTTCATTACCCCAAACTAGGTAACATCGCCCTTGCTAGTGTACCAATACAAGGTCAAAAGCATGTTTTTGTGTTTAACAACTGCAATACAATTCTTCACCTAAATCATAGAAAGGAAGTTTGGAAGAAGCAGCATCTTCCCTTCCTTCACACAATCAAACCAATATTGACTCACACACATGCAAACCCATTTCCCCACCCTTCGTGTCTTTTCACGAGCATTTGGCATTCTCCTATTCCACTTTAAGGAATGCAGGCAAATTGCCATTAATCTTCAGAGGAGATACCTGAAGCCCCCTCTCCCCATAGAGAAAAAAAAACTATTCTGTCATATTCAATCAGGAAAGAGTGAAGTGGTCACCTTGAAATTCTGAAAGCTGCGTTCACTGCCATTTAAAAGATGGATTTTTCTTTTTAACTCTGAATCCTCTCAAGCAGTCATTAGACAGGAAGGAAGTTACCTAGGGCTCAATTTTTTTAAAAAATAGAGAGATGAGAAAAAATTTGAAATATAGAAATCTAGCCTAGAGGAATTAAGCCCCCAAAATCCAAGGTGCTGTTTTTACGTTCAGAATCAAAGGTCCATTCTCTACCTTGAAGGTAAACAGGTACGATATTTCTCAGGTTGTTCTTGGTTATAAGGAGAACCCTTGCCTGACCTCCATCTTCTCCAACAACAGAGTGGCTAGATAAATTAGCAGAGAAGGGAAACAGTGAAATGGTTTCTGAAGGAAATAAAGACGAGGGATAATCATTAAGTCCCTCTTTTTTATGGAGCTGGCATGAGCCATGGATGTTCCTGTCAACAGATGTTTGGGTGTAAAGAACAATGCTGAGAGAAGAATCACATGAACTTTCTAAGTCCATAGAATCTACTTTTCTGCCAAGGAAGAGAATGTCCACCGAAAAATATAGGCAGATAATTGAAGTCTTAAGTCTGGCTTTGGTGGCATTTTTTAGAATATTTTTTTAATGTGATCATTCCATCTTCGGTTGAACAGTGTGTTGTCTGGATACAAATATCTTTGTTAAACAAGAATCAGAATTACAACATCCTTCATTACATTAATATTGATTCTGCAATATTTAACATAGTACTGTTCCACACATTAATTCTACAATGTTAACATAGTGATATTCAACATACTAGTCATAATATTTGCTTACCTCTTTTAACATATATTACTTTTAACATAATTATTTTTAATTAATTTATTCTATTGGGATTTTATATTGTGAGCCACCCTGAGTCCCTAGGGAGAGAGGGCAGCATACAAGTCTAAATAAATAAATAAATAAATAAATAAATAAATAAATAAATAAATAAATAAACAAACATATCTTCTTTATTTTGTTTCCCTGTTTCTAACTTCCATTTTTATTATTTAACCATTGATAAAATAAATCCCATACCATATAGTATTCAGTTTGCTCTTTTCTCCTTAATTGCCAGTGTTAATCTATTCATTTCCACATTTTCTAATATTTTGCTAATCACATTCTCATCTGTAGGTATCTCTTCACTCTTTCAATTTTGTGCAAATACAATTCTGGCAGCAGTTAATATATAAATAACTAAGTATGCATTTTCCTTACTGTACTTTTGGTGGCATTTTGTTATGGCCGCTGAAAATTATAAATAGTTGGGTTACTGGGTAATATTTAACTTTTAAATTTCTGCTCCTCCTTGATGAAGTAGAATAAAATGACCAATTAAGATAACTAGGGTAAATAGATCTTAATATTGTTCATCTTTGTACCACAGTGTCTTTCTTTTCTACTGAAACTATATGTGTGAAGAATGTTCAGAAACCACACATCCATATAAGACCTTCAGATATCTGATCAGGTCATATCAGATTCTGGATGTTTGAGAAGTTTCATTCATCTCAAAATTGGAAGTAATTGTCTGAAATGAAGAGCAAACTTTTATCCTACCTCTGAATATTCTTGTTTGTTCTGTTTTCCCTGTGAAGCTGTGAAATTAAATGTTTATTGGGAAAAAAAATCCACATCCAGAAATAAGGCAAGCAACAATAAAACCAGAAATAAATTGTGTGCATATGTGAGTGTGTGGCACGCACACAGTTGAGTCAGTTTTGACTTGTAGAAACTGTCTGGAGTAATTCCAGCTAATGAAGCTGAGAACTTCTGTCTCCTTCTTCCCAAATCTTGCAAGAAATCACTTGAATATAATTCAAGCAAATTGCTCATCTCATCTAGCCCAAAATTAGAATTTCTCATGCAGGTGACTTTCCCTATCACCTGTCTCCTTATATCCTTTTAATTGAAAAACATGAGGTGTTGTAAAGTTCTGTATCTAAAGCATGATGTTAGAAACAATACCCTCCTTTTAAAACAATAAAAATGAAAAAGATGAACTAAAACAGATAGGAAGGCTTTTTACAGCTGATCAAAATATTGTCCAACTGCTTCAGGAGTTGCAGATGTTAACCAGCTGTTTCCCTTCCCCTGGAAACATCTTTCGATGAAGAATATTTGGCAGAAGCACCATGGAAAGATTTTTTTCCCCCTTCTGATTCTCAGAGACTACCCTGCAGATTTTTTAAAAAGCAATTTGCTGTTGCCTCCTTTATAGGGCTGAGAGAGAGGGACTGGCTGGAGTCAATTAGCCAGCTGGTTTTCTGCCTAAGGTGGACTGAGAATTCTTGATATCCCAATTTCTAACCGGATCCCTTCACCATCACACTGAATTGGCTCTTGTGATACAACTACCAAAATCTATCAAAGTTTTCTGGAATGTAGATTAATATGTATCCCACAGGGCTTTTTCAAAAGGCAACTTGTCTTTCTTGTTTTTTCTTTGAAAATGTTTTGCTTCTCATCCAAGAAGGTTCTTGCATTTTCAAGAAAAATAACCAAGAGAGTCCAGTTACCTTTTGAAAAAAATATATTTGGGATAACCATGACCTGGATGACTGAAAATCTCCATAGATATATAGCTTGATAAGGTTTCTCATGCTGCATAGCTATCATCTCTGGGCTGAAAATTCTAGATGTCCACAAGATGGCAGCACAGATATAGATTTTTTTTAAAAAAAAATCTTTTCTGCCATCTAGTGGCCAGGTGAATCTTTACAAATATAGCAGTTTGTCTGTGATGAACCCAGCTGAAATATACTGGTAGTTTATTGGATTGCAAATCTTTCAGCAGTGATAAATTGCAGGAGACATCTATCACTGTATCAAGAGCAATACTTTTTGTTTATTTGCACTTTCTCCTGTGCCAGAAGAATTTACTATTTTTTTATATATTTTTCAATAATGACACGAAAGCAATCCAACAAGAATGATAAGAACAAACCCCAGGTGGGAGGAAAAGAGAAAGAAAGATAGAGGCAGAGACTGAATCCTGCTCAGACTAAATCTCAAAATTGTGGCAGAGATTAAATGCTTAGTTAATCATCATACAGTAACTCAAAGAAAAAGAGTTTGTTTGTTTAGTATATTTGGATTTATTTTTCCATTGATCATTTTCAGTAGAACTGAGTACCCCAGCTCCCTAATCTTTCACTTCAGTTAATTTGACATGACAAATACACTATTCATTCTGGAGATTTATCTCACTCAAACCATGAATTCACAAACACCAAGAAGTGACAGTTGACTTTGTGGAAAGCAAGGCTTATAGCAATTTATTCCAGGGAGGGAGGGAGAAAGGAAGGAAGGAAGGAAGGAAGGAAGGAAGGAAGGAAGGAAGGAAGGAAGGAAGGAAGGAAGGAAAATGAATAAAGGAGAGAGGGAAGGAGGGAGGCAGGGAGGGAAGGAAGGAAGGAAATGAATAAAAAAAGAGAGGGAAGGATGGAGGGAGGGAAGTGTTGATGAATACCTACAGGGGTATCTTCATGCCTCCAAAAATAGGTCATCCCTCTGTCATATTCCTTAGATCTAGAGAAAGAAAACATAGCCAACAAAAGTCACAAAAAATTTAAGGCCAAGAACATTCCAGAACAGAAAGTGACTACCGATAGAAGACAATATTTGTCACTCAGGATTCAACTGTGTGGTCCTTGGTGCTCCCTGAGCTTGGTGATTTTCTTGCAGATGTTTCATTACCAAACTAGGTAGTATCATCAGTGCAAAAACTGATTATGTTTGTAGTTGCACTGCTTAAGACCAATGTTGAAGCAACACTATTATGTAAACTCTTATGGTTTTATTCTCTTCCTTCCCAAATTTATTATATGAACCTTTTTCAGATTGGGTTTGGGTCAGATTACAGCCATGAATTTATAAATTTATCAATATCTATCACCTATAGCAATAGCAATAGCACTTAGATTTACATACCACTTTACAGTGTTTTACAGTCCTCTCTAAGCAGTTTACAGAATCAACAATTTGCCCTCAACAATTTGGGTCCTCATTTTATCCACCTTGGAAGGATGGAAGGCTGAGTCAACCTTGAGCCTGGTGAGATTTGAACTGCCACATTTCTGACAGCTGGTAGTCAGCAGAAGTAGCCTGAAGTACTGCACTCTAACCACTGCACCACCGTGCCTATAAATTGTTATATATCTCCTTGGGTCCCTTAATGCTAACCACTGGAAAAATAGCAATGGCAATAGTACTTAGACTTATATACCACACCGAAGTGCTTTTAAGAATTCTCTGGGTGGTTTACAACATCAGTATATTGACCCCAACAATCTGGGTCCTTGTTTTACAAGGATGGAAGACTGAAGCAACCTTGAGCCCCATCAGGATCAAACTCTAGGCTGCAGGCAGAGTTTGCCTGCTATATTGCATTCTAACCACTGCATCAGCAAGGTTCCTTAAAGGGACAGCAAAAGAAGCCTTTGTAACATGATTTTGGGACTTCCATGGGCATCTGGTGAGTGATTGATGGAAACTGGATTCTAGAATATCACCCTCTTTCTCCAGTTCTACTGAACTTAACGTCTCCTGCTTCTAATCTTCTAGCAATGTATAAAGCATAAACTGAAAACCCATGGGAAACTCAGATTGTTGGGAGTGTGCTTCTAGCAAGCCACAAAACAACACTCATGGCTCAGTGTGGTGGAAGCCCAACACTTCCATTCTAAACCATTCTAAAACATTTCACACAATCGGTGATGAGTTGCGTTACTTATTTAAATGATTACACATTCTATAGATCCATTTCATCCTCTGCCTCGCAAGGCAATTAATAATACTGTACAGATCACCCCTCAGCTGACATTAAACAATGGATGTAAAGCCAGAAAAGTCTACTTGTATTCATTAAATTCTGCATCTCTGTCTCTGCAGGATGGTGGTGGTCAACTTTATGATGGCCTTTACGAGAGCTATGGAAGAGTAGCATTTTACAGGCCACTTTGCAGTCATAGCAACTGCAATATTGCCAGCTAATCTGGGCCACGTGCTCAGTCCCTATTAAATGTAAATGGGATTGGAACAAAATTACCAAGTACCCTGTTTATAAAAAGTGGTTTCTTTCTTTCTTTCTTTTTAAAAGTCCTGTTTCATCAGTTCTATATCTATGAAATAATTAAAGTGAAATGCCAAGTCAGAGCAAGGAAGAAATTTGGATGGGTTTTCTAGACCAACCTAGAAGAAAAGCTTAAGAAGAGCAGCGAAGATGATTAGGTGGTTGGAGCAGTGGTGGGATTCAAAAACTTGTACTACCAGGTCTGTGGGTGTGGCTTGGTGGGTGTGGCTTGGTGGGCATGGCAGGGGAAGGATACTGCAAAATCTCCATTCCCTCCCCACCCCACTAACTTGCTTTCCAGCTCCGTTCTCCTGTGCAGGGCAACAAAAGAAGACCCAGCTGATCCGCTGGGACTCAATGGGAGTCAGAGAATAGATGGGGCCAGGGCCAGTCAGAGGTGGTGTTGGCTGGTTCTCTGAACTACTCAAAATTTCTGCTACTGGTTCTCCAGAACTGGTCAGAACCTGCTGAATACCACCTCTGGCTTGGAGGCTAAAACATGATGAACAGTTGCAGGAATTGTGTATGTGTCTAGTCTAGCCAAGAGAACGACTAGGGGTGACATGATAGTGTTCCAGTACTTGAGGGACTTGAGGGACTACCACAGATCTATTCTCCAAAGTATGTGATGACAGGAGAAGTAATGGATGGAATGGATGTGATGACAGGAGAAGAAGTAATGGATGGAATGGATGTGATGACAGGAGAAGAAGTAATGGATGGAATTTCCTGACAGTGAGAACAATCAACCAGTGGAATGGCTTGTGAGTTATGAGTGCTCCATCATGAAGGTCTTTAAGAAGAGATTGGACAGCCATTTGTCTGAAATAGTGTAGGGACTAGAAGACTTCCAAAGTCCCTTCCAATGCTGGTATTCTGTATTTCTCAAAGATCGTTCTCACACACACACCACTACTCATTTTATTTTTTTGTTTCTACATTAGAGTAAAAAACTCTTTAGATAGAAAAGAACCCATGTCCTCAAAACCTCTTGTGCTATAATGGCAATGATCACCTGGTGGTCAGACATAAATCTTTACATGGTAGAAGAGAAAAATACAAGAAGTTCCAAGGACATGTCAGCTGGATCAGAGGAAGAGTTGAGACAACAATTAGACCAACCAATGATGGGCTCCATATCACCCTGAGGTCCCCAGAACCACATCTTCAGGGCCTTTCCAAAGAGTGTTAATATGGAGACCAATCTTATTTCTACTGAGATGATGTTCCACAGAGATGAGAAAGGACCTTCTTCTTGGTCCCACAAAATGGACCTACCCCAGGTTCTGCTACTCCTTCTTCTACATCATTTCTACTTTCTATCCTGGTAGAATGAGAGCAGATAATTTGTGATTTGGCATTCTGTGCACCTCAACTTTTGGCATGTATCTCCTAGGGTTATTTTGACCATAGGATTGTGGTTAAATTTAAATCAAAGAATATTGCATACAGATACAAATTCCATTCCAAACAGTTAATATTAGTTTTACAGCTCAAGCTATTTACAATTCATAGGCTATTCATAATCTAAAGCAGAGTGATTCAAAAATATTATAGACTTATTTACAAATAATTGTCCTACCCAGGTAACAGTTGTTGTAATTTGTATTTGATGAGGTTCTCTTGCATTTAAAAACTAGGGTATTTGAACAACTCAAAAAAGAAATCAATCTACTGAAAGAATGAGTAGGGCAGAATAATATCCCATGTTATTAAAACACTTTGTCACTGCACTCCCTGGTCAATAGAATCAGGTTTCTTGGACTTTTAAAAATATGGCTGGACAGAGATATGCACCTCAACATTTTATTAATATCTGTAAAATATCTATCTTCTATGGCATTCTAAAGTCCCACATTTCTGGCATATAAAGTATTCACGATGATGTATACAAAGAACAAAGATTGTTCTCTCTTTTTCCCTTGAACACAAAATAATAGTCTCTTGAAATTATTTCCAGCTGATATTTAAGCACTTTTTACAACTGAACTTAAAACTCAACATATTCTGAATGCATTGAACAGCATAGATGAATGGGAAATCTGAAAATCTAATCATTACAGGATTGATTTTGAGAAATTACAACATTTGCTGGGTTATTTCACTTTAATTTTACTTACTTGCTCCTGTTCTCTCTCTGTTTGGTTTTGGAGTTTTTAATTAATTTATTTTTTTACTTTTTTATACACTAACTAATAAATAGGTATTTTTCCCCAGCTCCCTCTTCCAAAACTAACACAGTCTGGAGACCAAATGTGGATTAACTGGACAGAAATTTATTTAATTTAATAGAATCTGCAGTGGGGAAACCATTTAGCCTTGGGCTAATACACTCTCTAGAGAAATAAATGAACATGCCCATGAAATACTATGTCACAATTTAAACACACAATTGTGTAAACCACAAGAAAATACTCCCCGATTGTAATTGACTATGAAAAATTGCATATAGTCAACAGTGCATGGTTAAAAAACGGAAACGTTATTGGAAAAGGAGAGGGGCAAATAAGATTGGCTTTAACTGGTACCATCTCAAAGAACCAAGGCATCTTTAGATTGGCTTCTTGGTATTCTTTGAGCTTGATGGGTTTCCTGCATACATTTCATTACCAAGCTAGGTAACATCATCAGTGCCTGAAGAAGAATGTTTGCAGGTTGTTTCTATATAAGTTGTCAACATTCCAAGTAACAACTTCCAAGAACAAAGACTACAAGGCTAGCATCTCCTCTAAGTTCCATTTTATTAGAGTTCATTTTATTAGACATCTGGGAAAACCTGAATCTGAGAGTTCTGGATTTCCCCCCATCCAACAGAAAGTCAAGAATCCATCCCCTGCACCCACAAGTCATATCTCCATCCCAGTCACCATCCTCCAGGTGCAGGGCAATCATCCTTGACTCCTAGAGAAAGGAATGTTGTTGTGGCTAATCTTCCAGCACTCCTTGCAATCCCCCCTCACACTTTCCCTGGCATTAAATATGGAGGCCTTAAAGCTCCAAAGGGGAAAAATGGCTTTCAAGGCCGACATAAGTCTTGATAATTTTAGTTGGGGTGTGGTGTAAAGACTTGTCTCTCCTCAAGAAAGCAGAGCTCTTGAAACAACTAACTTTTCAAAAGGAAACTTTAATTGGGAGATAACGATAGCAAGAAGAGTAAGGCAGGATCTGAAATTCTTGCTCAGAACCATTAGATTAAATGTTGCAGAAATCTCTCCCCTATGTTCAGTCTGAGGTGAGCCAATCCACAAATGTGAAGTTGTTGTGAGAACTCGAGATGAAAAGGTGTTAGGAAGTTGTTCTCAGGCACCGCTTTGCCCATTCCTTCAGAGCTGAGACAAAAAAGATGGCCCCAGGCCTATCCCTCCCCCTCCATTTCCCGAGAAAGTACATCAAAGTGATAGGAAGTCCAGAAATAGGAAAAGGTTGTAAAGGGACATCTTGACCATCCACACCAGAATGGCAGCATCTCGATAGGGATCTATGGGGACCTGACATGTGGTGTCTTTCTTAATGGTTTCTTGATTAGGGTAACTGCTTCCCCCCCTCCCCCCAATTATTATATGTGGCTCTTTCCTGATTATATAGGTAGTGGTTGCTGGATCTGCTCTGGGTTGTTTGTTTCCTTCATTGACTTTTGGCTTTGTCTTTTAAATGATGGGTTTCCCCTTTGTGTTTATTGTTGGCTGATTTGTCAAAATACCAAACTTCCAGATATTAAGGAATTCTGACCTGAAGTAGCAACTCCCAAAGAAATTAGTTCTTCTAGCCTTTCCAATGAGAAATATCTAGGATGGTACTTTGAGTGAAGCCAACATGCTTGAGTTGGTGTGTCCCAATGGGAAGTAAGAGGAGAAAGCAAAGGACATTCACCTTCTGCCTGAAATTACCAGCAAGGCCTTGAAATGATGTTCTCATCTTCTAGGAGGTGGAAAGTTTGGTGGAGTTGATGGAGTTTCAGCAGTACACTAGATAAAGAAAATTGATAGGCCATATTAAGTCACAGTTTGAAGCTTCTCCTTTGGTGAAGGACAGCCTGTTCATCATTAAAAAAAAACAACCCTCAACAAATGGATGTATTATCATTCCAAATGGTTTTATTTGAAGTAGAACTGAAAGAACACTTATTAGATTCTCTGTTTGTTTCATAACTGAACTTCAGATTTTTGAAGTTGCCTCTTCCTGTGTGAATGAAAGATGGCCTTTGAATCCAAGTGGAGAGACCAGGAAGCAAGGATTTTTGAAGAGATTGGCTACGATACCATCAACACAAGGATGTTTACCAGAGCACAATGCTGAATAGAGGACGCTTCCCCAAGGTTACTTATGCATATGATTATCCAAGGTGAGGGTACCCAGAAGCAATGATCAATTGTATTGCTTGTGCACACAATTTGCTAAACAATAAAGACAGAAGTTCTCTTTCCTCTCTTTCATGTTTTCATATCAAAGATAAGACTCATTACACAGAAAAAAAATAATTCTAAAAGCTCACTAAAAGTAGTGAATTCAATCTCAAAAGGCGAGGAACTCTTACTAATGTCACTCTTAGTGGAATAAACAAAATAGAGAAAGGAAAATGGAGGGGAGACAAAAAGGACACTATTGTTGTTTCCAACAACATAATAGCACTCTCAGCTGCACTACACACTACAATGGGATAAAATGTCGAAAATGTCTGGCTTGTGAAGGAAATCCAGACTTTACCTAAGCATAGTGTATGAACAACAAACTAAGAACTAATGTTTAAGTGTAGCATATTGTAAAACAATTATGTTTATGAACTTGAGTTTGCATGACCCCAGACATAGCATAATAAATCTAAGTTTAAATTTTGAACATCTATTCAGTTTGTTGTCAGGGTAGACTATAGGATGGATTAAATCAGTCTCTGGACTCTGTCATTTTATGTGCTCCATTCCGTCCTGTTTCTTTTTTTCTCTTTGATGAAGTATAACGATCAATTAAAAATAAGTCAATGTGTACCTTTTTGGTGCATATTTATTTATTTATTTTTAATTACATTTATATGCCGCCCTTCTCCGAAGACTCAGGGCGGCTTACAATTTTTGGGATACAACCCAGTGTGCTCAGCAATATGTCTAAACAATGTTTCCTTGAAATAATTTGCTGATTATTTGTTGTTCCCATTGCAAATACAATTAGAACTTTACTTGTTGAGTAAAACAGCCTTCTCCCCAAAGACATTGTCTCTGTCTACAAAAGAGGGAGGGGACTTTTGAAAAACTATCACATTTTCTCAGTGGAAACTGAACACCCATTTAGCTACGATGCAATAAATCTGAGGACAGGAAAACTTAACGCTAAGTCAGTCTAGAGCAATTCCTACAGTAGATTTACTAAAGGTGCCTACCATTGCTACAATTTTGGAATTAAATCACAAAAGGTAGCATTGAAGTCTCTTGTTCTGATTTGACCTGTGGGAGAAAAGAGTTGCTATAAATTTCTGTCAGATAAGCCTTTTTATTGCCTTCTTCCAACCTGAAAAGCGATAAATCAGTGGTCTGTTTCTGAGAGCTGATCTTAAAGAATGACTCGGTGATCATGCAATCAGCAGGAAAAAAAAACCCCGTTATTTCAGTGCCAAAGTTCTTTTCTTCATCATTGGTAAGAGGATTTCAATAACCTCTGGGGAACATCCGTTGGAGGCTGGGAATGGATTGGAAACAGGATTTATAAAAGTGGCAGGGGAAAAATAAATCTTTTATTTACAGCACTGGCCATGTTTGTCATGAGCACATGCTGGAAGTTCTGGAAATAGGAGAAAATTATGTAGCAGCTGAGAAGCATCTAACAGCACCCTGCACAATAGGGTAGGCACAATAGCCACAGATTAAGTGCCTGCCCTTAACTAGCCAAAGAATACCAACTGACTACAAGTTATATTAGGAACATATCAAGGCTGCAGAAGTACCACTCCCTACTACCTTCTCAAATTCTTTAAGAGATGGGGGAAGGGGAGGGAGGGGAGGGGGAAGGATGGAAGGAAGGAAGGAAGGAAGGAAGGAAGGAAGGAAGGAAGGAAGGAGAGAAATTCACTATTACATTTGAATTTGCTTGACAATCAGGGAAGGGAAAGGATGGCAAGGGAAGGAAAGGAAGGAAGGAGGGAAGGAGGAAGGGAAAGGAAGGAAGGAAGGAAGGAAGGAAGGAAGGAAGGAAGGAAGGAAGGAAGGAAGGAGAAAAGGAAAGAAGGAGAGAAGGAGAGAGAGAATTTGCTTGGCAATCACAGGAAATAGTTTGGGTGTGGGGATGATATTAATTAGCCTGGCAAAATTCAAGGGTACTTTGCTAGTTAAAAGGAAACTCTCCTCAGTACCACATCTTATTGCAGGTCCTATTTGCTAAATGCAGTGCCCATAACTCTCTGTGAAAGCCATTGCATTTATATTCCTGACATCACTTACTGCGTACTTCATAGGGTCCCACCATCACTGCTTTGCTGTAAGTCTTCCAGACTTTTCTTGAATTGTAACTGCGCTATTTTAATTAGTATTAATTGCTGAAAGGCAAAGTAAGAAAGAAATAACCTTCATATATTCAGCCTGTAAATTTACCAGAGGCATTTGACTGCTCTCTTTCAAGTACAAAAAAAAATGGACTAAGTGCTGAGGAACTTAAGTTTCATACATCGACTTTTCAAAATGGCTATGTTTCCAACCTGCTTTCTCTAAACCTCAGGGAAGTTGGCAAACACAGGATAAAGTGATTCAGAATCCTGCTTGAGGAATGCAATTGAGTTTTTGGAAACGAACATGGCTGGCTAGTGAAGAACTCATAACTGCCCAATGAAATGAATGGAGCTGAACATCTGGCTCTCCAGATGTTCCACTGTAATTTGCATCCACCTCCCACCATTCACCACATTGGCTAAAACGGATGGGAGCTGTGTTGTAACATCTGGAGAGCCATTGCTCACACTCCTTTAAATTAATCACAACACCTTGAAGAAATACACCATTTTCGGCTACTCTAGATGTTCCAGAAACTTTCATTAAACAAAGAGTTGGATAAAATACCAGGGAATCCAATTTCGAACATTAGATATGAATGGATTCCACCAAAGTAAGCATCCAACCATATTCACACTAATATTATATAAACATGCATTATTACTAGCCTTAAGTTAATTTGTGGATTGAAATGGCCTTTGACCACTTATGCACATTATGATCAAGGTGAGTGCAAACTATCATTAATATAGTCTCTAATCATTGCTATCTGAAAAAGGAAATGATTGAATTTGGTGTGGCTACACTGTGTCGTATTAATGACCCCAAAATATACATTTTAGTAAAGAAATGCATTGCTGGGGGCTTCGGGCACTCAGCGGTGACTGCCATGTGTGACAGACTACCTCTCATATTCAAAAGTTGGCTATGCATCTAGTATCATTAGGGGCAGTAAAATTCTTCCTTAACTTTCAGTTCGTTGATTGGGCAGTTGCATATTTGAATGTGCTCACATTAACTCTAGCTATTTAGCTATCTGGGATCATCTAGCTATCATTCATATATCTATGTATCTATCTAAAGGGCCTTGGTGGTGCAGGCTGTTGATAGCCTAGCACTTAGCTCCAGTTGCCTGTAATAATTGCAGGCTCGAATCCCACCAGGCTCAAGGTTGACTCAGCCTTCCATCCTCTCGGGGTAGGTAAAGTGAGGACCCAAGATTGTTGGGGGCAATAAGCTGACTTTGTAAAAATGCCGCTTAGTAATAAGCAGGCATATACAATGGAAGGAAGGCTATTGCTGAGTGCATTGGGTTGTATCCCAAAAACTGTAAGCCGCCCTGAGTCTCTGGAGAAGGGCGGGATATAAATATGAATAATAATAATAATATCTGTGAATTAGCCTCCCTGCTCCCAATTTCCCCTGCCTTCTATCACTCATCATGAATATGTCCACTAAGTAATGTTGTCAGAAGTCTGGGTTTCCATGTCATTTCACAACTGTGAGGTCCTTGGTGCTCCTTGAACTTGGTTGTTTTCTTGAGATGTTTCATTGCCCAACTAGGTAACATCATTAGTGCTGGAGGAAGTGGGGTTTGCTCTCTATTTATAGAACTTCTAAGTAATATTGAAGGTGTACTGATCACAGACTAATGCAGAATTTACAAGAATATTGATTTCAGACATCATTTTCTGAAAGTTACCTTCTAGACATGATAAGGCTATTGAAAGCTTTGTTGGCTCAGAAATTCTGGAACTGCCATCCCATACTTGAATGGTGTCAGTTTGGGGGAAAATCTGGTTTATGTAGATTTAAGGATGTGTGTATATCTATGCCATGGCTATTATATTCTAGAAAGGTAAAGACTGATCCTTAAAAAAAGGCATATGATAAATATCTGTGAAAACATCAAAATGGATTCTTTCTTTCTCTTTTATTCCAAAGGAGGTATTAATTCAAATGGATTAACACCACAATTTATCAGTTTCTAAACAGATGGAAAGGTAAGCCTCAGTTCAAACTGATCCCCAGGAATGAAAGAATTGACCTTGAAATGAAATCTTATATTGACATTTAGTGTGAAATATTGCCTTTGCTCACCCACCTACCCACATCTTTTATGTCAGCTTTCACTCTTTTGGAAAAGTTAGAATTCAAAACAATTAACCGCAACTAATTCACTGTTGCTATGCTCCAGCTAAAATACCTCTGATGTAGAGACTCACACAACAGAGATGGAAGACCTGGGAAGAAAATGCAATTTCGTTTCAAATGTTGCTTTTGGTAGGGCACAAAAAGAAAGGTCTGTGCAGAACTGGAGAGGGGAAAAAGAAATGGCATTCTTAAAGCTATTCTTTAATATGTTTGCATGGAAATTGTCAAAAGACATCGTTGAAAAGCGGAAGAAGTTTCTTGGATGAGACGCGAAACATTTTCAAAGAAAAACCAGAAAGTTGCCCCTTGAAAAAGCACCTTTGGGAGAGTTGAAAACTTGCATTGAGATTCTCAACAATCAGCCTGCACTTTCCTACAAACTCAACACTATATGTGTACACAGAGATACTCATCAATAGATCTATTGTTATAAAATATATCACATTGTAGTTTATGACAACATTTGTAGTTTATTTGGATGGGTGTTTTTTTTTTTCTTTACCAAGGTCAGGGAAATAAAGCATCCAAATGTACTTCATCTGATCCTATGGGGATGCTGCAATGGTCATAAGTGTGAACAATGGTCATAAGTCACTTTTTTCAGTGTTGTTGTAACTTCGAATGGACAATACATGAACTGTTGTAAATCAAGGACCACCTGTATATGAAGTAAAAACAGAAAGTAATGATGGAATAGGATGGAATAGGAGCATTAGATGGGTGTAGGAGAGCATAAAATATTAATACATAGGAGACACAAATCGATCAAGTTGGAACACTCTAATGTGGCAAACTAGATGCTCATTAAATCTAGTTTATAGCACAGGTCATCCTCCAAGAAATTTTGAGTGAATATTTAGAGGTGTGACTTGCCAAAGAAAGATGCAGGTCCCTAAGACATTTTATAATCACATCCCAGACATAAACTGTTTCAACTCCTTTCCTCAAAATGACACTATAAAGCAGGGGTCGCCAACCTTTTGGACCTCAGGGACACCAAACTCATAATTTTAAATCCCTGGGACCACTAACCGGTTCTGTGCGCATGGCCTAATTTATAGGTGTAGCTTTGTGGTCATGTGTCTGGCTGGGCATGGCTTGTATGTAAATAATATATTTATATAAATATTGATTTTTTTATTTAAAAAAGAGCAACTTTTACCCAAAATCAGGCAAAGCAGGAAGGCAGATTGAGTTGCTCACAGAATCACAGATTCATTCAGAGATCTATCTATCTGCCATCGGCTAGCTAAGTCTGTCACATAAAATTTGCTTGCAAGCAAACTCATAAAATTTGCTAGCAAGCAAACTCACAAAATTAACTCACAACACACCATGTATGTAAATATTGAATTTTTATTTTAAAAAAAGAGAGAGAGCAACTTTTACCCAAAATCAGGCAAAGCAGGCAGGAAGATTGAGTTGCTCACAGCATCATTCAGTGACCTATCTATCTGCCATTGGCTAGCTCAGTCTCTCAAATTTGCTTGCCGTGAGTCTGCACTGAATAATAAAACCTTCAGTCCTAAGGGAGGTTCGGCTGTGCTTAAAAGCAGAGCCAAAGATCTAAAGACTAGCTAGAAAGCAAGAAATCCAACCATTTCCTGCTTCCTAACCAATCTAAATCTCCCAGCACAGCAGAACAGATGATGGTTGGAAAAAGGAAAAATAGCAATTTAGCAGGCAAGTTTTCTGGATAAGGAGTGAGTGGGCGGGGAGGGTTCCCACGGGCCATGTGGGCTGCGCAGCCTTGTGTTTCTGCGCAGCCTGGATTAATTGCTTTGGGCAGTGCTCTGGGGGTGAGATTTCTCTGCAGCCCACCAAAATTTTCTCATGGCCCACCAGTGGGCCACAGCCCACTGGTTGGTGACTGCTGCTATAGAGCACTGCACACCAGAACAACTAGACACAAGGACACCGAACGCCATCACTTTGCTAAACAAATAATTCCCTCAACACTGTCCAACTGTTTACTAAGTCTGCACTACTATTACTATTAATTTTCTCATCACTCCTTATCACCCATCCTCTCCCACTTGTGATTGCATGACTGTAACTTTGTCGCTTGTATCTTTACCATTTATATTGACTGTTTCCTAGCTTGATTTGATTGCTTATTGTACCCTATGACTATCATTAAATGTTGTACCTTATGATTCTTGAGTCTTGACGAATGTATCTTTTCTTTTATGTACCCTGATAGCTTATGCACCAAAGACAAATTCCTTGTGTGTCCAATCACACTTGGCCAAGAAAGAATTCTATTCTATTCTGTTCTGTTCTGTTCTGTTCTATTCTAAAATAAGGTGGCACTGTAATTAAGTGATGCCTTTCAATCTATCATCTACCTAAACAAGCAGCTTTGCCTTTGATGACCAGTGCAATACAATTGTTAAGAGGTTGGATTTGCCTGGAGAAACCCAGATTCACATTCTCACTTTCAACAAAGAGTCTTCCAATGAATTCATCAACATCTCTCAGCCTAATCTCCTTCCCAGGGTTGCTGCTATGGAGATCATTCCAAAGGCCTCCTAGCAGAAATAAAATGAATAAATTAAAAAATGCAACATATATACACATACTGTTGTTTGAAGGGCCTTAATCTGATAATGGAATTGAGGTCAGGATAATGGTATAACAGAAGTAGCAGCAGCCCCATTTCTAGCCATCTCCAAACAAAGAAAGGTTTTTTAACAAAACAAAAAAAGCTTTAAAAAGTCACCAGAAGATGTCTGAAAGAAGATCTCAACAAACTGGTTGGAAAAATGGAAAGCACTTTTACAAAGGAAAAATGCTTTTGAGAAATTGCAAAGAGGATTTCAAGTCAGAACTAATTCCACAGTCAGTGAGTGGAATGGTAGAGAATGAAAAGAGTTTTAGCTTAATAACAACTCAAGGGACATAAGGTCTCCATTACTGGATCGATGGATGGATGGATGGATGGATGGATGGATGGATGGATGGATGGATATATTAGACAGATTCTAATTCTAATGCATAATACTGAGAAAAGAACCAACATGAAAATGTTTATGTTTCAGAACCTACATTGCCAATAGAAGAGAATATCTGAAGTTCAAGGTTGAACTGTGGAGTCCTTGGTACTCTCTGTGCTTGTGTCAGGATTTCAGCAGTTACCCCAATTAAATCATGAATCTCGAGCCAAATTTCCAAAACTTCAAAAGGATTTATTGGGAATTAACATGTCCAGCACTGCCTGGGTGTAGCCGACTCTGAGATACATCATTCATTGTCACCCTTCACCCTGGTTTTCCCCCCACTCTCTGGGTGTATCATAATTCATATTCTCCAATAAAGCACATCCCTAGCCAAGAGTCATCAATCATGTTCTCCAGTTAGATTTTAGTGCAGCAGAAACTTCAGTTACCTAATTATTATTATTCTGTCCTCTATAATTACTGACTGAATGTATAAAAGGAGATAGATAACTCCATAAAGCATCCATACAAAGTCTTTTTATTGGTACATCAGGCATCCTCAATATAACTTACAGTTACATTGAAATTCATCTCAATGTCCAACTCTTTGCATAGCTGACTTTCTGGTGTAAAAGGATAGTTCTCCTTTCATTCTGATTATAGTGGAGCAAGGGGCTGAAGCAGCAGCATGATGCTGGGTTCGGGCAAGAGTGAAGGAACCTCCCCCAACCCACCAAGGGTCAATTTAGTGACCAGGATTACAGATGTGGCCACATGACATGGACTACATTTCCCAGGATACCTTAACTACATTTTCTATGATGCATTCCATTAAGGGGACAGCTCTCAATTCTAACTAACTATACCAATTCCCCATTAACTATATACTGTCTGGATAGCACAACTATCTTTAAAAAACTATGTATGGAATGCACTTTTGATTTCCAAGCTGCTGCACTGCTCTTTCAAACCCCTTTCCCCCTCCTTTTCTGTTGGCAACTCTAAAAAGACCATAGAAATATTTTATGAGTTGACAGCTTGGTTGTTTTCTTGCAGACATTTCATTACTCAACTAGGTAACATCATCAGTATTACTTCAGCCCTTTGAGCCAATTTTTAACTTTTCTACTTTTCAAACATATATCTCAAGAGATCAATCATACAGGGTTCATTTTTAAATGAATTTTCACTTTGGGAATCCAGACAGGGATTTGTGGTCCACTAGCAAGGTATTATCACACCAAAATGTTCTGCAATTTTGCAGCTAAATAGCCTTACTGATTGAATGAGTAATACCCCTTTTCCTCTAGCAGTCCAGTGTCACTTTGCATTTTGGTCATAGTTAAAACATTGTGCACCTTCAAAGCCGCTGGGATCACATCAAGGTCATCCTTGTTTACTATTATTGAGAAAATTCCTCTTACACAAGCCCTAACGGTGAAATATGTCAAAGGAGGTTGCACGAAATCATTTCCATCTTTCCTTTTTCCAGTTAATTGGTGTTTTCTCTCCTTTGCAGCCTTCATCCCACTTTAATGATTTGACATGTTTGGACCTTCAACCTAAATCTGAATCATTTATTTGTCGGCCCACTCTTTTATCTTTCTTGCTAAATGTGATCCAAAACAAATTTCAAAGCAACTGTCTGGGGTGAGCTTCTTTGCTGAAAAGGAAACGGAGACAGAGACATACACCAGAATTTTCTCAAAATATTTTAAGGAACAAATAAGGGACGTTGGAATTTGCCCTTCCTGAAATTTGTTCCTTAGTGACTCAAATCCACCCACAGTCCATTTTGGAACTTGAGAGTTGATTTATCTATCACAGTCAAGAATGGCAGATTTTATTTCTCCCTTCCAACAACTGCATGTAATTTCAATGGGAAGCTTATAGCCACCCCTCTTCTTTTTGAGGGACCATGATCAAATCTGTCTATTTTTTGCTTTTTGTGCACTTTGAAAGCCCTGTGCAAATATCCTGTCTTTTACTGCATAATAAGACCTCCAGCCTCCTTGCCTAAGAGAAACCATTATGAAAGGAACACCTCTCGTAGGGCTTTCTCAGTGGGTGGCTCTGTCACTTCTGAAGAAGGCTCTTGCCTTTAGACAATTGCTGGAGCAATCTGAAGAAGTGCTTCACCAATTTCCCCATCCATAAAACTGATGGAGAACTTCAAAAGGCCAGCATTCTGCCAGTTCTCTCTTTCATTTCACAAGCAGTTTTTGTCAATGAACCCATAGGTAAAGGTAAAGGTTCCCCTTGCAAATGCGTGCTAGTCATTTCTGGCTGTAGGGACGGTACTCATCTCTGTTATAAAGCTGAAGAGCCAGGGCTGTCCAAAGTCATCTCTGTGGCCATGTGGCCGGCATGACTAAATGCCAAAGGTGCACAGAACACAGAAGTGGTCCCTATTTTTCTACTTGCAGTTTTTATATGCTTTCTAACTACTAGGTTGGCAGAAGCTGGGACAAGTAACGGGAGCTCACTCCGTGACGCAGCACTAGGGATTCAAACTGCTGAACTGCTGACCTTTCTGATCAAGAAGCTCAGTGTCTTATCCACTGAGCCACCATTTTCAATGAACCCATACTTAACTCCTTTTGGTCAGTTTCACAGTCTCTATGAAACAAAATTCTCCAGCTTGGTCAGGTCTATGGTACATTTATATGTAGACTCAGGAATTTCATTCCATTGTATATGCCTGCTTATTACTAGAATTCTTAGAAATGACTACATTGCCTCAGAAATCCTAGAAATTGAAATCCATTTACAGGTAGTCCTGTAAGGTAGGTTGTTGGAATTGGAATTTCCATTGCTAAGCAATGCAATCTAAAAGTACGATATCATGTGACTGCATTGCTTAATGATTGCAATTCTGATAGCCTCCATTATGATTGTTAAGTGAGGAATGTGTGTCATTAAGCAAAGACTTTATGTTACTGTAACTTGTGACTTCCTGCTGGCTTGCCATAAACAAAGTCAGTGGGGAAGCCAGCAAGAAATTGCAAGTTCCAGGGGTGATAAGTCTTTCATTAGGCAGCTTGTAAGAAGGATGGCAGGCAGGTGAATGCTATGGAGTATGGGCAGGAGAGAGCTGCCTTCCTGCCCAGGGGCTACAGTCACTTTTTCACCTGGGGTTTTTTGAGAAAAGAAAACAAAAGCAGAGACTGAAAAATCTATTTGCAGAATCTTCACCTTTAGCTTCCCACACTGATGTTGCTGGTGAGAAGCCAGCATGAAAGGTGGCAAATGAGGAGCACAGGATTGCAGCACACTTCAACCATCAAACATGCAAGCTGGTTGCATGAATTGCGAAAACATGACCATGGGGACACTGCAACCACCACAACTTCAGTTTTAAGTCATCTTGTTCAGCATGCTTGTAACTCTGAATAGTCACCGAACACGTGGTTGTAACCCAAGGACTACTGCATTTGAAATATGTTCAAGTTGGGAAACCTGCCATAGAAAAATGTCTGAGATACTTAGTAAACAGCCTCAGTGGACTATCTTGGCATGGTAGATCCTGTATAAATGGAGCTCCAATCTAATCTTGATGCAATAGACCTGGAGGTAACATTTTAAAAAGCAACAAGAGGGAAGACCAAGCCATTGGTCAGAATTATTGAATAGGAAGGACCCTGTCTCCTAGCTATCTCTTTATTTTTTTTTAAGGAAACCATGTAGGAAAGGGGGAAAAAAACTCAGTAATCACATGGAAATCAATCATAGACAAACAGTAGGTGAAGAGGGTAATTACACCTCCCCCAGCTATAATCCTAAGCACTCTCAGTGGTTCTATTAATATTTTAGGCTTGTATTAATATTTTAGGAGAGAAGGGGATATTCTACTAACATTGTATTTAGCTTATGGTTATAATAACAGGAAGAATAATAGAAATAATATCCATTCAGTTCTGGGAAAATTGAGAGATGAGGGTAAGAAAACAAGGCTCAGCTTCTATTACAATTCTGGCATTCATTCTCTGGATCTGTAAATAGTATGTAGTTATGAATTAAGGATTTGTTTTCACAAAATGTGGCAAGGACGCATTTAGCAGGCGTGCATCTATAATCATTCATGCCTGCCCTGAAACTGCTACATTTCTCCCGAATTACATTCATCAAAAGAGATGATTAAAGCTAGATGATTAACTTTCTAACATACATGAATTAGCGTACAATGCATAAGCATTCTCTCTGAACCAGATAATATTTAGCAAAGTATTCACCTATGCATATCCAAGAATTATGAAGCTAATGAAAGATGGCAGTACACAGACACAGACATAATGTAGTAAGATGTTTAAATAGAAGTCTTGCAGATAGGTGTATTTTGGCTCTGAATTAGAGATCAGACTCAAAATTTATAAGTCTCTCGATTTGGGTTTTGGTTTCCACTTAAGGGAAGGTGATTTGCAAGGGATCTTTAAACCCCCAAATTCCCCAACAAACTGAATGGGGTTTGGAGAATTGCAGAAGTCTAAGGAATAGATTAATGGAAAATCTGGGGAGCTCTCTGTTTCTGCAAAATCTACAAATATTTGTTTTCAGGATAAATCACTGAGGTTTCATATCCTGAGAGAAATTATTCATGGAGCATCCCTCATGGACGTCTTTGTTACTCCGCTTTTCTGGCCTACAATTTTTGTCCTCTTCTACCACTTTACAGCAAGGACTGGAAGGAGAAGATTCAGAAAGACAAGCAGAATTAAGAACTAAGGTAGGCTTGGGCATTGTCAAATGCAAGCAGCCAGAACTACCCATGAATAATCTCAAGCAGAAACTTTATTGCTAGCCACCTTTGTTACAAGAATCTCACCAGGCTGACTGCATTCCCTTGGGAAAGGTCAGATAAGGCTTCAGGGATTCTGGGGGAAGTCTGTCCTGTTCAGCTTTCTTCAATCAAGGACTCTAAAGTCAGCCCCCTCTTAATACCTTACTCTGGTCTAGCGGGAGATTTCACCATAGGCATTCAGATAAATGCTGAAGGAGAAAGAAGGGCCTTTTCAACATGAACTATGTTCAGCAAGCAATAAAATTTCTGGATGGAGACATGCAAGCCACTCTCTGTCATGACATGGACAGGTAGTATCTATCCCTGTATGCTATATCCTATTAGCATTAATATTAGAATTAGACTCTCCTATGCTATGTAAGGGATGCGGTGGCTCAGTGGCTAAGACGCTGAGCTTGTCGATCAGAAAGGTCAACAATTAGGTGGTTTGAATCCCTAGTGCTGTGTAACAGAGTGAGTCCCAACTTCTGCCAACCTAGCAGTCCAAAAGCATGTAAAAATGCAAGTAGAAAAATAAGGACCACTTTGGTGGGAAGGGAACAGCATTCTGTGCACCTTCGGAATTTAGTTGTGTCAGTCACATGTCTTTGGACAGCGTTGGCTCTTTGGCTTTTTAATGAGATGTGCACCACCCCCTAGAGCCAGAAACGACTAGCATGTATGTGCAAGGGGAACCTTTACCTTTATGCTATGTAGCCTATTGGCCAGCAAGACATCTCTAGCATTTTTGGTCTTGGAGGAGAACTTCAGCATCTTCCCATATGATGCGTGAAGTCTTTAAGTCTTCCATGAATGTTCTTCACCATGGATTTTGAACCCATCTTCTTGATCATTTGGCATCAGTGGGGATCCAACTCATTGTCATCTTCGGAAGTCAATTGTTCTCCATATAGAAAATATGACCTGCAAGTTGGAGTCTTCCATGCACGACAGTGGTGGGATTCAATTTTTTTTATTACTGGATCTGTGGGCGTGGCTTGGTGGGCGTGGCAGGGGAAGGATACTGTAAAATCTCCAGTCAGAGATGGTATTTGCCGGTTCTCCGAACCACTCAAAATTTCCACTCCCGGTTCTCCAGAACTGGTAGAACCTGCTGAATACCACCTCTGGTGCACGACAATACTATGTAATTTGTAGGAGACGCTTCTTCACTACTAATATGGTCAAAATACTAAATCTTTAGGATTAGGTGGGGACATCTTTGTTGAAAGACGTTGGGTCTCTTGTTAATACTCTCGAATGCCTTCCAGGTTTCTCCTTCCTAATTCAAAAATTAGCACAAACTGCAGCGTGCTTATTTCATTTATTTTTAATTTAATTATCATCAAATTAAGCTGAGTTCGTATGCTTTCTCCCATGTCTTTTCTAATTTCCTTTCTTGTTTACACACAAAGATAATTTGGTGGCAACTGGTGTAAGGGCTTTGGGGCTGAATTATAATGCTTTCAGAGACAAGATGCAACTCTAAGGGCTCAACTGATAAATCTCTGTCTTGTTTGAGATGAACCTAACAGTTGAGATTTAGGTTGTTTTTTTCCTAATTAAAAACGTATACCAGATCAAAATACTGGTACAGATAATTTGTCTATAAAATGCCTATGATTCTCAGCAGAGATATAATTCTTCCATTTATATATCTGATTTTCTTTTGATTTACTAATTCATTCTTTCAACACCACCGGTGTTAAAGGAAAAATTCCTGGCATTAACCGGTATCTCTTATTTATTCTATAATTCTGTCAATTTTTTAAAAGGGGGGTTTTTGAATCCTCCTAGCAATTTTTTAAATATCCTTTTTAAACCAATATGTTTCTATAGGATCACCTATTTCCCTTAATTCTTTCAACTCTATATCCCTCCATATTAAATCTCTAGTTACTGCTATAATATCTGGGACCACCTTTAATTGATTAGCTACCCAATAATTTCTAACATTTGGAAGACCCAGCCCACCCTTTTTATTTGTTTGTTTGTTTGTTTCTTTGTTTGTTTGTTTGTTAGACTTATATGCCACCCAATTCCCAAAGGACTCGGGCAGCTCACAGTAAAAAACATAAGAATTACATTTATAAACAATTTAAAAACAATTTAAAAACAGTAAACAGCAGAAGGGCGGATCTCACTAGCTCACAGTCGCGAGATCAACAGCCACATGCCTGTTGGAAAAGCCAGGTTTTGACTGCTTTGCGGAAGGCCAGTAGGGTGGAGGCAGTCCAGAGCTCAGGAGGTAGCTGGTTCCAGAGAGCCAGAGCAGCCACAGAGAAGGCCTTCTCCCACGGGCCCGCCGGCCAGCATTGTTTAGCTGACGGAACCCAGAGGAGACAGACTCTGTGGGATCTTACCGGTCGCAGGGAGACGCAGGGTAGTTTTAATGGTTCATACCATAATGCTTTACTTATTCTTGCTCTCTTGCCTCCATTACAATATACCTCCAGCAACCTCTGTATTGGCTAAGCTTCTTCAGCTTCTTTCAGAGCTTCTTGGATGAGAAGCGAAACATCTTCAGAGAAAAACAAAACCAGAAAGTTCAGTTGCCTCTTGAAAAAGCACCTTTGGGACAACTATGACCTGGGTGACTGAGAATCTCCATAGACATTTAACAGGAAAACGGTTAATTATCACACGGCTGAATTTTGTTTGTGTAACCCTGACACAGTCTGTGTTTACCCCATTTAGCAAAGTGAGTCTGGGGGAAAAAAAAGAAAAATAAAAGTTGGGATTGAAAAGAAAACTTGGTTTACAAGATGATGATGATTGATGATAATGGTGTAAACTTCTAAATAATATTTTACCATAAAGCTAGTGAGCTGAAATCCACTTAAAGATTTGTATAAAGAAAAGGATTGATTTTTTTGTGTGTGCTTGTGTGCAATAATCTTTCAAAGATGTAAGAGTTTAGAGATAAAATATCCAAATAAATTGCTCTATAGACAATAAAGAACAAATATAGTAAAATCTGGGCTCAGTTGTATCACTTTTTCCCTTTCTCTTTTAATGGCTTTCTCACTTTGAGATGGAACTGTTGTTTTATCTTTCACCATAAAAATGAGATAAAATACTCAGTGCTCCAGAAGGGACCAATGCTTGTGTTTTGTTACTGCTTGGCATCAGGAGAATCATATCAAGTGAACAAAAATTACTGGCCTCAAACAAAGCATTTCTGAAGCTAGGAAGTATTTATTTATTTATTATTTGGACTTGTATGCCGCCCCATCTCTGAAGACTCGGGGCGGCTCACAACTAAAACAATAACAACCATAAATAATTAAAAGAGAATTAAACCAATCACAAGCCCAATAATAGTTAAACAAAGTTAAAATTTAAAATAATTTAAGAAACCCCCCCCCCCCAGGGAAGGGTCACAGCCTGGATTGGTCGAACAACCAGGTCTTCAGTTCGTGGCGGAAGGTGTGAAGGTCAGGGGCCAGGCGGAGCCCCAGGGGCAGTTGGTTCCAAAGGTCAGGGGCCGCGACAGAATAGGCTCATTGCCGGGGGACCACCAGCCAATGTTGACTTGCTGATGGGACCCCAAGGAGTCCTTGCCTGTGTGCTCGCACAGGGCGGTTGGCACTTGATATCGGCAGGAGTCGCTCCCTTAAGTATTGAGGACCCATGTCATGTAGGACTTTGTATGTTAAAACCAAAACGTCGAATCTCACCCAGAGTGCAACCGGCAACCAATGCAGGCTGCGCAGGAGAGGGGTAATATGGGAGAATCGGGAGACTCCCATCACCACCCGCGTGGCCACATTCTGCACCAGCTGCAATCTCCGGATGGTATGCAAGGGCAGTCCTAAATAGAGAGCATTGCAGTAGTTGGTTGGATGCAAGAATGAACTGTAATGTGTAATTTAAAAAAAACAACAACCAAGATTGTGCAAAAATTATTTGATAAGAAATGTTTATTGAGAACTTTAACATTTATCTGATTCAACAGGAATCTTATATTCTTAATTCCACATTAAGGTGATGCATCACCCTGAAGTAAGCTTACAATTCATCAAAATATCCATGACAGATAAAAGATTCTCTTCTCTGAATTTTATCACATATCTTTAAATTCCATATAGAGAAGTAGTAGGGCCTTTTCTCCTATGACCATTTAGATTTTGGAAAGAGGATATTTGAAGAATTTTATCTTTATGAACAATGAGCATCATGCACCATCAAAAGAGGAAGAACAGGAAAAGTAGAATGAGACAGTCCACTACAGAATATTTTCCATTCTATTTAAATGTAATAATAAAATGTAATAATAAAAGTCAAATATACAATTATTGAAGAAGTTATGGGTTCCACAAAGAGAAACTTTGAGAGGGACAATTATTTGTGAGCAGTTATTCCTGAGTAACTTTAGCTCTTAGTATTTCCAGGAATTTTTGTGACTTAATGGAGACAAGATATGTATAGGTAACCAAACCAAAAATGTGGTGCATGGGGTTAAAAACATAACAAGAAACTCATAATTACAGAAATATTTGCATGTTGCAGAAATATACAAACAGCAGAATTCCAACCACCATTCACCAATCAAGTGGGTTTAAAAACTATGTGAGCTGTTGGCATCTTTGAGAAAGCAATATTGTGAAAGTCAAATGAAACTTGAGAAGAGATGATGTTCCAGAGAACAGGAGCAATGACAGCAAAGCATGCCACCGTTGTCCTACAAGATAGCACTGTTTGGTCAATGGGACCAAACAGTGAAAAGTTTTCATAAATAGCCAAGCCATAAAGAGCTTTTCAGATAATGGCCTGTATATTTGACTTGCAATCAGAAATTTCTAACATGGGTGTCCCAGTGATACTACGTGCGATCGAGCTCCTGGATCACCGTGAGATATCTTCTCAGCTGGATGGTCCATTTGGACCTAAACCATCCCGATGAGATGGTGAAGGAAAGAGCACGTCCTGTCGATCCCAGGGACATCACAAAGTCCCTGGTTGATCCAGGAGAAGCTCTTTGCCGGTGGAAAAGAGGCAGCCATCAAGCTGCTGAAGCTGGGACAGCTCGAAAGAAAGGCAAGATTGGATGAAGGTGTGTCAGTTTGGTGAAAGGTTCTTTTTAATTTATTTATTTCTGAAGAGAACACCCCAATAACTGGAAAGTGGACTTAAAAGTAAAGAAAACAGTTTATAAGTGGCGAGATTAAGCTTTTCTTAAGATTGACGGCTTTTTTCTTCCTTTTATCTCTTCTGGAACTATTTGATTTTAAAAGGGACTGGCTTTTCCTCTATGTAAAATAATCTTTTGTTCTGATGGTCTTTTTCCTTTTTTTCCACCAATATTTCTTTGGATTAAACGCTGTTTATGATTTTAAGAACTTTTAGAAAAGAGAGCAATACCAATGTGCCTTTTCTCTTTTTTCCCTTTTTCTTGCTCTTGAGGGGAGGAGAAAGTGAAAGCACTGCCATTTAGAGGCTTGGATATACTGTATTCCTTTCTTCTTCATTTGTTTATCTATGTGAGCTGCATTCAAGGACATAGAGTTCCTTTTTAAAAGAGATAGTGGGGTGAGCACGATGGATTGTATACACAGGTGCCCATCTGTGAACTATTGATAGCAGAACCCAGAGTTGGAACTGAAAGAAAGAAGATTAAAGTGACCTTGAAAATATATTCTACTGGAAATTTGACTTGATATTCTAAAAGCCTTGGACATCTGGTGGCAGTGGTTTTCTTTTTCTCTTTGGCTGGATTTGTGGCGCTCTATCTTCCACCCGCCATTGATTGAATTTTTGGATTATCCCTTTTTCAATTTTTAGCCAGGAATTTTTCTTTCCCTTTTCTCTGCCTATGATTTGCTCCCCTTTTCGCTTTTTTTCTTTTTTCATCTTGTTGATTCGCCATTGGATTAGGGTATATAAATACCTGAAGTCTCTTCCCTTTTTCTTTTATTTTTGAACTGGGAACCACCTGTTGTTGCTTTTGAGACCTTCCTTTTCTTCTTTACTTTTTTTCTATTTTGTATACAAGTGGAACCAACTGGATTAAGGTGTACAAGAACCTGAAGAATTTTTTGTTTCTTTATTTTTTTATATTCCTAATATTTTTAATTTTTATTTTTTCCCTTTTTGTCTACTTATTTTTATTATTTTTGGGGCCCTCTGCTTTTTTGGGCCCTACTAGAAATAACTATAAAATGAGTAGAAAAGCAATAACTCCAAGCTCTCAATCAACAACTCCTGCTTCTTCACCATCTGAGGTCAGCAATCAATACAGGCAATGTTGCAACAGGAAAAGGAAAAAGAGAAGGAGGATACATTACAGAAGATTTTGCAAGAAATTCAAATTCTACAGACAAAAGTAGAAAATGTTGAAAAGAGTAATGAGAATATCTCCCAAAAATTGAACAGACAAATCAAAGGTGGAGAACATTCAGCAGAAAATAGATAAGACGGATGAAAAAGTTGAAAATATTCAACAGAAAATTGGAAAGACAGATGAAAGTGGAAAATATCAAGAGATGATGATGAAGAAAAGATTAAGAAAATTGAAGAGCAGGACGAACAAAGAGATAAGGAAATTGGAAATATCAATATCAGATTGAGTGAAGTTGAAAAAGACATGATTGAATCATTGAGAGGAGAGATGGATAGATCAGAATTTTACTTGAGATTTCAAAATGTGGAGGAAGAAAAGGGTGAAAACCTCATTGGAAAATGATAGAAATATTGGCAGAAGCACTAGAAATAAGAAAGAGAAAATGATGGATGGAATGGATGAAGTGTTTCATGTACATACAAGATATGCAATGAGGAATAAGCTACCAAGAGAAGTCCATATTAGGTTTACTAAGAAAATTATTAAAACACAATTTTGCAAATGACAAGAGAAAGGACATTAAGGTATAAAGACAAAGAAATTGTGGTGCTGAAACAGGTACCAAGAAGAGTAAGGAGACGAGAGGAGAATACCTCTTTCTAACCAAGAACTGCTTAGAAAAGGAATAAATTATAGATGGCTGATACCAGAAGGCCTTCTGTTTACATGGCGGAACAAAGACATAGAATTGACATGGTTGAAAAGGCGAATCATTTATTATGAATATATTAGAGGGAAAGGAGGAAGATACAAGAAAGAAGAGCCCTGATTGAACCTCAAAAGGAGTTGATAGCAGTAATTGAAAAGAAAAGGAAAAAAAGAAGGCGCAGTAGGCGGGGCCCCAGAAGAACTGAAGAGAAATAAGATCCACCAGAGCAACAAACCCCTCTTACAAAATCTAAAATGGAGGAAAGAAAACTGGTTACTTATGAATATAAATGGACTCAATTCAATCATTAAAAGAAGGAAAGTATTTCACAAATTGGGAGAAATTAAAATTTGATATAATTTGCCTACAAAGGTACATATTAAAAAAACAACATGAACACATACTGAAACAAAAAATTAGGAAAATTGTTTATTTCATTGGCACAATGTAAAAAAGAGGTGTGGTTCTATATATTAAAGAACAATTTTGGCTGAATTAATTTATACAGATGATGATGGAAGAATCTTAATGGTAGAAATAATGGACAATAATACTAAAATACTTTTAATAGCAATATATGCTCCAAATGACCACCAAGAGGAATTTTATAATAAACTCCATAAAAAAATATTGAACTGGACTACGTTAATTTATGCATGATGGGAGATTTTAATGGAATAAGTAATGAGCAGCTGGATTATAAATCACAAAAGCCACAAAGAAAGCTAGAAAGAAACTACCAAAACCCTTTTTCAAATGATAGAAGAAATAAATTTAAAAGATGCATGGAGAGAGAAATATAGGAATAAACAATATACATTTTACTCAACAGGCATGAACCATGGTCAAGAATAGATATGATATGGACATCAGCTGATCTATTTTTAATATACAAAAATTGAAATAGAAGCAAATATTTGGGCCGATCATAATCCAATGATTATTATTTGGAAAGGACAAAAGATGAGATCTAGATGGACATTAAACAATAAGATATTAAAGGAAGAAGATTTTAAACAGAAAATGGAGAAAGAACTGGTATTCTTTTTTAAAGAAAATAAGAAAGAGGATACATTATTACAGAATCTCTGGGACACAATGAAGGCCTATACAAGAGGCTTGATAATTGATTATACAAGGAAAGAAATATCAAACAAAAAAAGACTTTTAAAACATTAGAAGAAGAATATAAAAAACTGGAAAAATTTCCACAAAAAAAGATGTTAAAATCAAAATGGATATAACCAAACATAAAATGGAATTAATGGAAAAAGAAGAGCTAGCCCAAAAGATTAAAAATGCTAAACAGAATTATTTTGAGGATGCAAACAAACCAGGAAGATAGTTAGCCTATAAATTAAGAAAGGAAAGAGAATCAAGGAAAATTAGCCATTTAATAGATGAAGAAGGACATCCTTGTTACGGAATGAAGGAAAAAAGAATTAATACAGACTATTATGGAAAATTGTACTATCAACAGAGTATTCAAGAAGAAAAAATTAAACAATATATACAAAAGGCAGTTACCACAGATACCTAAAGATATCGAAATAATGTTAGAAGAGAATATAACAATGATGGAGTTAACAGAAGCCTTAAAGAAACAAAATACAGGAAAGCACCAGGCCCGATGGTTTACCAGTGGAATTTTATAAGACTTTTCAGGAGGTGTTAAACCTCCAATTATTAGAAGTTATGAATGAAGTCATGCAAGAGAAGAGAATACCAAACTTGGTCAGAAGCTTATATCACACTTATATCGAAGGAAGACACAGACTTACAACAGTTTAAAAATTATAGGCCTATTTCCCTAATAAATTCAGACTATAAAATTTTGCTTCAATTTTGGCAGAAAGACTGAAAAGATACTTAAACAACTTTATACATGTTGACCAAAATGGGTTTCTGCCAAAAATACAAATCAAACATAATATGAGAATAATCCTGGACCTCTGGAGTACTATGAGGCACATCCTGAAAGCAAATGGCCTTGATGTTTCTGGATGCTCAAAAGCCTTTGATAATGTGAGTTGGCACTCATGTTACTACAATTGACACAAATGGGCTTTCGCGCAAAATTTTATACGTGCTATTGAGACTATATATTCTGAACAAACCCCAAGGGTTTTGATAAATGGAGAATTGACAGAGCCTATAAATATAAGAAAAGGGACTAGACAAGGCTGCCCACTGTCGCCCCTGCTGTTTGTGTTAACCTTAGAAGTGTTAAACAGGTGTAATTAAAGAAGATAAACAAATAAAAGGAATGAAATTAAAGAGAAGAATATAAGTTACAAGCCTTGCAGATGACCTGGTATTTATATTAGAGGACCCACTGGAATCAGCGCTTAAGCTAATTGAAAGAATAGAAGAGCAGGATTGAAAATTAATAAAGACAAAACAAAGATATTAACAAAGAATATGTTAGTGAGATGGAAGAAAGAATTGGAAGAAGCTTTAGAAATACAGGTCACAAGTAAGGTTAAGTATCTAGGGATATATATTACAGCAAGATGTAGTACACTGAAGGAAGATAATTACATTAAACTTAAACAGCAGATAGGCCGAACAGACTTATAAAATGGGAAAACTTACAACTATCGTTTGATTGGAGAATATCAACAATCAAGATGAATGTATTGCCTAGAATTCTATACTTATTCCAGACAATTCCAATCAGATTAGGGAAAGAGTTTTTTCAAGACCTAAATCCGAATAATGTTGAAATATATATGGCAAGGCAAAAAGCAAGAATAAAACTTAAGTTATTGCAGGATGCAAGATTAAGGGAGGGTTTGCTTTGCCCATTGGGAACTATACTATCAGGAGGCAAATTTGATGTGGGTAAAAGATTGGATAACACTAAGGAATACTAGATTATTGACTCTAGAAGGACATGGCTTGCTATTGGGGTGGCATGCATTCCTTGGTATAAGGAACTAAAACACAAGGGGTATTTTGAAGACATTATATTCAAGAAGCTTTGTTTTTAAACTGGGAGAAGATTAAAAACAACATTACTTGAAAATTTACAATATGGATATCTACTATTGAAGCCTTTTCATATCCAGTAATATATAAAAAGAACAAACAGTTAGATATGGTGAGATATTGAATGAAAGGGTGAACTTAAATCTATGTAAGCATTTGGAAGAACAAGGTATAAAATGAATTGCTTTTCATATTTGCAAGTACAATCTAGATTTGATAAGGATATTAAAGTAAAAGGTATTTATAACAAGCAGATTGGGCTAGACAAAATATTGATGGGTACTGATGAAAAGGTGATTAAAAACTTTATGGATATTTTTAGAAATTAAAATGGAAGAGGAACAAATTAAAGAAACAATGATTGCTTGGGGAAAAATTTTGGATATGGATTGATCTAGAAATGGGAAAAATTATGGTCCCAGAATTATAAAATGACAATGTCAACTGTTTATAAAGAAAATTTGTATAAGATGTTTTGCAACTTACCCCCGATGAGAATTGCAAGAATGTTTAAGAATAAATCGGATAAATGTTAGAAATGTCATCAGATACCTGGATCATATTACCATATGTGGTGGACTTTTTCGATGCAGAGATATTGGACTTGAGTCCACATCTGGTTGGAAAAATGATACAACAACACATAGACTTGAAACCAGAAATATTTTTATTGGAATTATACCAGATATCTACAATAAAGAGTTGAAATATTTGATTGTAAATGTTTTAACAGCAGCTAGAATTATATTGCCAAAAATGGAAGAATGATAAAATACCTATGCAGGAGGAAGTGATTAGGAAAATTATGGACTGTGCTGAAATGAGTAAATTGACATTTGAAATTAGAGAACAAGAAGATAAACAATTTTACAAGATATGGGATTTGTTTTATCAATGGTTGGATAAAAAGACTTGGTAATGCAATAGACTATATAATTTTGTAATTAAATATAATAGGCTGTATATAAAATATAATGTTGATATATATAACCATTGGATGAAAGTATAACATAAATTTTAGATTAAAAATATATCTCGTATATATGATGAAATAAATAGTTTAATTGTACACAGGTAATAATTGATAAATACATAATGTTTTATTGATAATATGAGAATTTTCTTTTTGATAAATTGTGAGTGATGAATATGAAAGGATGACACAAAGGATTTGTAACCAACTGACACACTGTATGTATATATGGAAGATGGTTTTTTTTTATGTTTTGTATTCCTGTTTGTATGTTTGTATCAAAATAAAAAACTTTTTTATAAAAAAAAAGATTTCTAACATGGAATACTTTATCTGGGAGAAGGACCCAATGCTAAAATAAATCTTA